>CM023452.1:189453383-189595883 GCA_013339765.2 Haemaphysalis longicornis
CGGGACACGGCCTCACCCGGCTCAACGCCTCCTAGAGAAGGCTTGTGAACCCCGCAATTGAGATAGAACTAGTCAACAGCTTGCACCTTCTGCGTGTTTTTTTTTTTTTGAGAAAAAAAAACGTTTATAACACTGGTCACGTCATTAATCGCCGAAAAGCTGATAAATGACAGAAATATATTTTGCCTTTGTTTTCAAAGGGTTGTTTATTGATTGCTTCCACCCTGCTGTTTTAAGGCGAAATCGCTGGCTTCAAATTTCTTAACAGCTCGCCCTAATGCGCGCCCCCCTTCCTTTCCTATTTTATTGGAGCTTGTTTCGACCTTGCGCTATCCCTACGTGTCCCAGCTTGGACGAGGATGTGCCAGTATTCTCTCCGCTGTATATTTGAGGCTTGTCAGTGCTGGCTTCGTTTCGAGGAAATAATATCTTCCGGAAACGTCCTCCAGGCCACAAGCTCCGTTGTTTGAAAGGGGACTGGCGCCACAGTTTTAAAGTCCACATTGCGAATGAAAGTAGAAATTGCGTGTATTGCATCACCGTTGTGAATTCGTACCATGGCACGCAGCGTTAATGTATGAATAACCAATGGGCCGAAACAGTTCTGCCTTTCACATTTATTAATTCAGCTGTCTATGTAAATACGACCTTTTGGGGAGGCAAGTGTAGCCTTACACGTGCTGTAACTGAATAAAGCTTGAATGACAATAAATTTTATGTTCAACTTTCGACACCAGCGAGTGCGACATGTTCATTTAAAACCCTGCGTCCACGTTCGCTATTTGTGAAAACATTATGTTAGGTGGTGTGGTGAAAAACGTTCTTTACTGAGCTCAATGGGTAGGGAAAGGGGTATGGTCGCCCTCCTTCGTCCAGGAGGCCGCGAGCCTGCGCTGCATCCGTGGCTCGTTGCACCAGCGCGAGTTGACGCTCCGGCGCCGAGCTGGTCAGCGCAGACTCCCACTGCTCAGGGGGATGGGGATGGGATGGGGTGAGGGTTGTGGGGACAGGAGTATACTAGGTTGTAAGTTGAGAGTGGGATGTCACACTGTGGGCAATTGTAGGGGAACAGAGATGGGGAGATGTGGGACAGGATGGTGTGGTTGTAGTATGTCTCGGTTTTGCAGTCGCCGGTAGATATACGCTTGATGGTTGGAAAGAGTGTGATGAGGAGGTGGGTATATCCTTCTTGTGTTTGTGTAATGAGAGAGAATGGAGCTGTATGTGAGGTCGAGTGGGGTCAGTGCCTGTGGGACAGGTGGGGCTTGTCCGGTTCTTCCTGGCCTTGCTGTTGGGAGTGCCCGGTTGAGGAGGTCGCGGGCTACGGCGTGGGGTGGCCGCCTCATTCCCTGCAAGGCCGGTGTGGCCTGGTGTCCAGATGATAGAGATGTCGATGTCTTCGGGGAGGTTTGTAGGATCTGGATGGCTTGAGGGGGTGCGAGGCCGGCTTGGTATAGGCGGCAGGCTTGTTGGGAATCCGATATGATGGTCAAGTAAGGTTTTTGTTGGTGGGTAGTGTGGCGTGAGCGATGGCTTGCGCTTCGGCCGTTGCTACAGGTAGGTTCCGATAGGAGGCTGAAGGAAATATAAAAAAAATTAAAACTGAAAGATTTAACTCACATCAGTTTTTCGTGGGCAGGTTACAGACGATTAAAAGGCGCTATGAAGACAAACACAAAGTTGTTTTATTCAAAAGATTTCGGTTTCAGCGCTTGTCAGCAGCAAACAATTCTTTATATTCACTTGGAAATTGAACAATTTAAGGCAAATTGTAATTCTCCCGCTTCATCGTATGTTTCGTGACGTCAGCACTGGCGCACTGTAGGCAGGCCCTAAACAAAGGTTAGTATTTGACTGAGCACGCGGGTACCAGCAGAACGCATATTTGTTATTTGCCTACCATCCGCCTTCCTTAAAGGCGCAGCGAAACCACTCAGGGTCGCTGTCCGCACTATGTTCCTTGACAAAACGTGTACTTGGCGTATATATGAGCTAAAGCTCTACTTCGCTATATCTTCAAGGTCGTTCATCGCGTCGCAATGACCTTCAGCCACCAGCATGCAAGCTTGGTCTTCAGCCACTAGCACGCAAGCTTGGTCTTAATTTGTGCCGCACGTTGTGCCTTTGTTATCGCATCGCCGATGCGGGGCAACGTAACTAGGTGAGGGCAGAACGGCTGCTTAACGTGTGACTTAATTTATCGCCCAGTTGCCGTGGGCCAATGTGCACACGGTTCAGTGCAAGGTAAGCACCTCACTAGCGAATGCTAGATGAAAAAAGTGGGCTGACTGAGTTTACAGGAAGAAAGACCAGAGAACACACGCTTCATGTACACGAAAGCGCTACTTTACCGGCACTTGGTTTCTCGGTATCACCTTCGATGCACGTGGGCAGGGCTGTCTGTGCGTCATTTTTCAGCTCAAACAATAAGATCAATCAAATCGTCCAGTGCATGTAACTAGGGGGAGAGTCCGAAATCTCAAGCTACATGGCAAACTTTCGCAAAACACTGTGGCGAATAACCTTTGCCTTTCTTCGTGATTGCTAGGTTTAGAAATGTTTACCCCAAATTTTTGTTACCATTGGTAGTAATTGTTTCGTTAAACATTGGGTATGACTGGACCAACAGGTTCACGTAGACAGGCCGTGTCACTTATGCATTGGCCAGTTCAGTGCTAGAAAAGCCTGTCGTGCCGATGGCGGTGCTAGGAAGCATCGGCTGGCATATAGTGCCGTAGTCACTGCATCTGTGTTTAGGTGTTTGTTCCGAACCTACAGTCTTTACCCACCACCTCTTGTGCTATAAAATGATTACGCACTAAATTCAAGCGCAACTATCTCGTTCCGCGTACTCATAGTCCCCCTTTCAATTTTCGTTGGATTTTATGGGCCTCAGACGATCCCAACAAGCGGATCAAAATCTGTCATAATTTCAGGGCAGGAAAATAACGGGTGATTTGGCATGCCTATCTGTTTTCCTCATTATATGCTTAGTTGAGAAAATTTTAGGTTAAAAACAAGCGTGATTGCTATTTTAAAGGGGGTAATTTTTCGAAATGAACCGAACTCGCATTTGTCTTTATGGCTCCTTTAATGTCCCGCTTGCTAGAATACATTACAAAAGCCAGTTTTCTGTTGCAATTGTAGATTTGTTATACTCCTAATCGCATAAATTATCAACAACGTAGGTCTCTTGTAATTCATGGGCTATGCCGACCCACTTCGTAGATATCCCAACCGTAATGCGCAGTCGACAGCAACGGAATTCAGGAGAAGAGGCTCACTTGGGCAGCCCCCGACACAGAAGAAGAAGGAGCGTGATTACGCAACCTGACCAGAAGGGGCGTGAACTTCCCGAACCCGCCAGATTCTCGACGGTTGAAGTGCGAGGGACGTGACATGCTCCGGAGAACAGCGCGTGCGACCAAAAGAAAAAAAATTCCAATAAGAATGACATATTACAGACGATAGGCTTTGTTGGGCTACTTTAACCGCAGAAATTTGGCCTGTCTATCTCTCCGTCTGCCTGTCTTTCTGTCTGTGACTTCGATTCAGCCTGAAACAAATGTAGCGCAGCAACACACACAGGACAGAAAGAATACACACGAACGAGCGCTTGTCCGTGTGTATTCTTTCCCTCCGCGTGTGTTTCTGCTGCGGCTACATTTGTTCACAATGAATTACCAACTAGCCCAGTCTACAGCAGATCGATTCAGCACCCCGGCCAGGGTGAAACAGAAGCTGCGCAATAGTCTTATATAAACAGAGCCAAATCTAAACGTAGAAGTTCGGTGTCAGTGTTCATACTTGTCAACATTGTTGAACAAGAACAAGACATTACTAAAACATAAGGCATAAAATCAATACATAAGTGATATTTGCAGTGTTCCTTTATTCACAATTGTATGGGTTCTTACTTCTTCGTTGGTTTTTGCGAGAGAAAATGAAATACTACATCAACTGCAGAAAACCGGCGCCTGCTGTTTCCCGCGCGCCTGGCGGCACTTAAGAAATCATGCGTCACAACAAGGAAGGTTCCCCTAGATATGTTTGCACGTTTCGGTTGAAACGCTCGTGGAGTACGGCAACGCAGTTCTATAAACATTGTAGTAGGGTGCCTCGATTCACGCGTGTCTACGCCGTACGGCAGCGCTGGCATCGAGACAACCCCATTTGGAGCAGTGGAACGCAGCAAATTTAAATTGACTTGAGGCAAACCTCTAGCGTGTTACCTTAGGAGGAACGAGGCGGGAGAGCAACAGCATGAGAGGTGAGTGGGGAAGAGAAGAGAGGCATTCTACTTGGCAGGGGCGGCAGTCGACTATCGCCTTTGGTAGACATTTGCAACGAAAGGAGCAATACGCGGCCATTTTTTCCTCCCCATGCTGCAGTGCATACACTTCAGTCGAGTGACACTCACGTACTCTGCGTCAATGGCTTTGAAGCTCTCTAAATGGCCGTAAAATTTCGTTCCGCAAAAGTCCGCGCAGGCAACAGAGGACAGAGGAACAGGGAGGAAACAACGCAGTTGCTGCGGCGGAAGCTGCCTTATCTGCTGAAACCTGGTTGCATAAATTAAATTTTACCCGGCCCCATCTTGGGAAAAGTGACATGTCACTCGAGTAAGGAGGGTAGAAAGACAGATCGCACGGCTCACAATGTACCTCGGGCGCTGTGAACTTAACGATTTCAAACATCTTTTCGTAACTGTTTCTTTTGTGGCTCGCCCACCGCGCCTCTTTTAATCTGTGTTTTTTCTACCTGAGTGCCAGGGCCATTCACGACCGAGGGCATGCAGGAAAGAAAGAGTACATGCCCCCATACTAGCTCTGAGCCTTACGATTAGGCATAAATTATATCGCGAAGAGATTTCGGAACGTTGGCGGCTGCCAAAATCTTTTCGCCAACGTCAAATGTTCCCGAAGGAGCTGTCGACGTTCGTGCTCTGTCGCCGGAGTAGTAATATTTAAAGGTTCTGCAGTTGTTTTTTGTGGTAGAAATTGCACTGACGGAGTTTTTTGTTGTTGCAGTCTTATGTTAATACAAGATTTCTGTATTATAGAAAGGAACCCTCCCGTCGGCGAGTGAATCATTAACGGGCAGGGTGAACAGAGAAATGACATATAAACAGATTTCGTGAAAAGGAACAGCAACATTGCGACCTGCAGCATACAGCAGTATTAGAGGAGTTATAGCAGATCGGAAAAACGGTTCCGGTACGGTATGCGTGCCCGTTACTGGACCGTACCGGGAAGGCATGTTTTAAGAGTTATAGCAGACCGTAACTACCAGACATGCTACCGGACCGTATACCAACCGTGCCTGGAGCGCCGTCTGGCACCGAATTGGTTATCGAAAATGGCGTTTAGTAAGCCGACCCAGGAAGGAGCTTCCCACTGGGGTTGTACGTCATTTGGCAATTCTTCGTGATGCGTTGGCGTTGATTGTACTGAAATATTGGCTTTCAGTTCTCGAAAGCGCTAAAGGCAGTAGGAAAAAAAAAAAAGACGAAGGCCCCCGGGGAGATGCGAACTAGCACTCGGAACACAAAGCGGACATTTTAACTCTAGTCCACTCAACAGATGGCGCACGTTTGCAAAATAATGCATGCAAGTTGGTCTCTCAGTACATTAGGCGGGCTGCTTCTCGTTTTTCGCCGATATTACAGACGGCCGATATTACAGACGGCGGGCCCGATGCTGCTGTTAATATCAGTTATGTAGCCAGATCGCCTTTATTGAACCGAAAAGAAGCTATCGTACATGAATACCTTAGCGACACATGCCACGGCGGTTGGGTTGGGACCATGTTTCGCTTGCGGCTTGAGCTGCCAGAACCGCGCGGACTTCACTTGTTTCAACCTCATTTTCTTCAAACGATGTCAATGTGAAAATCTGTTTTTTTTTGCTCGAGTAGGCGCTAGTCAAGCGTACGTCTGGCCAAACTCTTCCAAAGCGGCCGTCCCGCTTTGGAACGACAGACACGGTACGGCTCGGTACGTCCTGCGAAGTCGCTCCGGTTTACGGTAGGGTTCTGCGCGTGCGCGGCGGCGTCCAGACGGTAGACGGTACCGTACCGGAACCGCTTTCAGATCTGCTATAACGCTACTGTTTAATATCCTTCGGTAACTTTTGAGACAGCAATGTTATTCTTGGTGAAGATGATCAGTTTCGCTTTAAAGAAGGCATGCCGAATGAGCTGCTTAAATGTCGTAGCTGATCGCTCAGCGCATAGCGTCCTTTTTATGGTCGAGAATACTTCGATAAATGGTATCCGATTAAGGTTACCCTAAAACTAGTAACGGTTATGGTGTATCCGGTGGAATGTGTTGTTCGGAAAAGGAAAAAAAAACTGTGGTTGATTCCTCTCTCATAGGAATCGGTAAAAGACTAAAGTGAAATGTGCAGCGAAATCTGCAGCTTAGCATGAGTTGCGGGTAGGCGGCTGTCTTGTGGGTGTGCTAGGCGAGAGACGTCCTACTTGGCGGATCACTTCGGCAAAGGTGTACTGACGTCATTTCCATGACAGAATATGACGTCCAGGGAAATGTTGGTATATCCCAGGAATAAACATTTTTGTGTTAAAATATAAAAACCCGAAAACGAACAACCCTAAGTATAACGTACTCTTTAGAACCAAAGGTTGCTTCCCCAAGAAGAAGACCCTGTGTGCAGGGGTGCGCCCTTTACAGGCGGTACTAAACACCGGATACTCGTTTGCCAACGGTTCGCGCTAGAACGCTTCGTGCTTCAGACACTAGAGAGAGAGAGAGAGAGAACTCTTTATTAAAGGAGGAAAGGCAGAGAGGTTTGTCAACATGCGTACGTCGACATGCTACTCTGCAGGAAGGGGAACGGGGAAAAGACAGATGAGTAGTAAAAAGAAGAGTAGTAGGTGAAAGAGGGAAAAAAAAGAGAGGGTCATATAAAGGGACATGCGGCGTAGCATAGACTGACCGCTTAAGGGGGGCTATAAAGTCTCGGTGACGCCAATATCTTCAAGATACCCAAATAACGCATCCAGGACTTTCCGTTGAGATGACGGAGAATGCCATGGTCCAAGTAGCAGGCTCAGCGTAATTGGTCCAGGGTGAAGACATGTGATCCTTTGCTCTAAACCGACTCCTTGCGTCAATGTAGGCGGAGCACTCTAGCAGGACATGCTCAACGGTTTCGGGGGCGCCCACAGTTGTCCGCAATGTGGGCTTGTACTTTGGGCCTATGCGACAGAAGTAGGCATTAGTGAACGCCACATTAAGTTGCAGTCTATGAAACAGTGTTTCCCGACAGCGAGGTAGTCGTTCTGAGACTGAGGCTGCCAGAACGACTACCTCAGACACTAGACTTTTACAGCGAAATCTGTACACCTCTAACCCCAATGGGTTTCATCTCCGTGGGCAAAACGCCAAGGCGCAAAGAATACTCCTTCAGGGCTGCAATGCTTCGCCCGTATACCAGTTTTCACGTTAATGGAGATGGCCCGGGATTTTTTGGTTGGCACTGTTCATCGGAGTACTTGGTGCTGGCACCTGGGGGATGGGTGGGACAGATCTTCTGCGGATGGGTAAGAAGGTAGATGAAGGGAGGACCGAAAAGGTATCACACGAGCGGTGAAGAGTCTTGCGCACGAGCCGATGGGCCCGCTCATCGCCTCGGTTAACTGCGTGACACGGTAGACTCTCTTCTTGAGCGTAAACGTTCAGTTTTGGTTTTATGACAAACCATGGAAAGTTTGTACGTTGATTTTTAGATGCGAAGCATCTCTTGCTCGGGGGGATGTCCCGCGTCCGTGCCCCGTCCGCAGCGCCTCTGATGATGATTGTAGCAGGATGCCCCTAGGGACTGGCCAACCAAAGAATCTATCATGAGATAGGTTCGCGTTCAACCACCTTGTCATCTTCCTGTAGGGGAACAGCTGAAGAAGAAGAAGGAGAAGAAAACAAAGCTGCGAAGAGGAGGGCGTGTACGTTGCTCCTCGCCCCTTCCGGAGCGCCTCATGATGATGATTGTGGCAGGATGCCCCTAGGGATTGGCCAACCAAAGAATCCATCACGAGATAGCTTCGCGTTCAACCACCATCGTCATCTTCCCGTCGGGGAACCGCTGAAGAAGAAGAAGGAGAGAAGACAAAGCTGCAAAAAGGAGGGCGTGTACGTTGCTCTCATCCGGTGCACTAACGTCAACAACCTTTTACCCTCCCCAACGCTGACGGAGACTACCGATATACCACAGAGACGACAATCATCGACAAGAACATGATGGACGAGTTTCGGCGCCTCGAGAACCACCGCCTACTCACCGTAACACAACAATACTTGCGTGCCTTTGCCACCGGTGTGGACCCGGACGCGGAATTCACTCTGGCGCTACTAAACACCAGATCACTACACATAACGGCACCACAATGAAACCACACGGAACCCCCATGATGCTTCGCATCCTCATCAGGGTTCCCCACTGGAAGATGGTGTAATTTCTTTTTTTTTCGCCACTATTTTAGCGTTGCCTTTTTGGTGTCACCAGTTCCTTGTGAACAATTTTAAGGTCCCGTTGCGGAAGCACCTGTGCCGGAACAGAGAGCGTGAAAACGAATTGCACGCAGAGAAGAAGACAAACGCTTAAATTGGCAGCAGAGTTCATATATGTCAAGGGTGTTCACGATTTGCAAGACAAATCTTAGCCGTAGTTGATGCGGAGCGTAAGTTCGGAAATGAACTTGCAGCGTACAAATAATATATGCGTGTTTGATCTGCCTTCCCGGAAACAAATAAAGCGACTGTGTTAAAGTTGAGGGATGATTGGGGGGGGGGGGGGAGATAGAGGCCACCAATCTCGCCACCAAATCAAAATATAGGCGACGTAAGTAGCCCCTCCGCTAAGTAACGTTAGGGAGGCCTTACATTAGGCTTAACGACGGAACAAGTAAAGTCATAATCATCGCACGTGAAGCTTCAGGAAGACCTAAACACAGAACGCTAGGCTTAAGTTTTGGAGCGCAATCCACGGTATTTGCAGTTGTCGTTTCCGCTTTGGTGGGATGGCATACGTACGTTCACGGCTCGCAGGCACGGCTGGAATCACGGAATGTAGCCTAGTAACGCTTCCCCGTAAAACACTTTACTTTCACAAAGTATAACAGAAGTTAATACAACCTGTATAAAGCGTGTGAAGGGACAAACAACTGACAGGGCCAAGGTATCCACTGATATAACAGAAGTTAATACAACCTGTATAAAGCGTGTGAAGGGACAAACAACTGACAGGGCCAAGGTATCCACTGATTCGAAAAAACCGTTTCTACTGCTTGTTTCTCCTCGTTCGCCAGAACGATGGCGGTTGTGGGGTTCTCTTGTCTTGGCCTTAATTGTTTCCCACCAGGAGTTCCCATCCTTTATTCCCCAGCGAGTCCCCGACGGCGCACAGCATCGCGACAGAGATCTCAAACCAAATTACGCGGGCGATGGATAGGTGCGTACGAGAGAAAGAAAAGAAGGAAGCATGTGGGGGCTGAAAGGCGTGTGGTACGGAGGTAATATGAATTTAGATTGGAGCCGAGGCTAATCTTAATAGGAACATAGGGGCTTGGTACCGAAGCAACAGAGCCTACACGTTCTAGATAACGAAATAAGGGTATAGAGAAAGAAGGATGGAAATAAACAAATTGGAGAGCCATCTTGTGCAATATCTGAATGAGGCCTTCTTTGGAGTCCCCTAAGTAGGCCCGTAATCCTTTACTTTCGTGGCATGTAGGCTACGGTCCGTCGATTTCTGGTCGCAGGGTGATCTTTTAAGACCTCGAAGCTGGAATGAGTCTCCGTGCGTGGATAAAGTATTTTCCCGGTGCTTTGTTTGAGGGTTCAGGGCCGGGTGGAAAAGTCATGTAGCATTTTATAAGATGGGCACGTAATTAAGTTTACCCCTGCCTTAGCATTTCCTTTCAATCAGCTTTCTCTTTTTTGTTTAATACTTGCTCTTGTCTTTCCAGCCTCTGGTTTTTTACGAAAATTTTATAAATTTCGGCCAACAGTTGACACTTCTCCTTAAGGAAGTGGAGAATAACAGTGGTATATTTTAAAACAGGAGTACATCTAAACACAGATTTACGTTTGTCATTTACGCTTTCTTTCTACCAATCTTAACCGTGATCACTTTTGGGCTGCGTACTATCAAGATACATGAGTACTCAGTCTTGATCACCGAACCACCGAAGGTAGCCATCCCCCCCTTTTCCAGCGGTCAAGCAGTTGTAAAAAAGAACGGCTACCCTAGAAAAGTCACTGAGCGTGTGCGCTTAGCACGCGGTGGCATCTCGGTGGGCCTGCGTCAGCACTGCGATAGCAGTGGTGTGATAGATGACGAATTTAATTTCACTTCACCCACCATACCCTTCTCCACCCCTCCATGTGTGTATCCGCCTCTCTTCCCTGGTTCGACGCCGCACACCCTCTACAAATCTCCTCCCCCCTTTGTTCTACTTGACTACTTCCTCCCGTCACTATCTACCCTCCTCTTCCACTTTTTTCACCCTCCTCGCCACTTTGTCCTCATCTCCCCTTTCGCGGAAGCTTTTAACACACAGACGGCTCAGCGGAAGACGTGATTCACGGACATACTGAAAGGCGGGTTAAGTAGGCCATGAAAGTGAGGAGCATTAAAACAGAAAAGTGGGATGCTATCAATGCTCCGTGTTATATCTACCCCTTGAGGAAAGAAAGGGTCGTAATCACACTCTCGAGCCGCTTCCAGAAGCATCGCGGCTGCTACCAGCACCGCACCTCCCGAGAAAACTCGCGTCTATCGTACGGTCTGGCTGGTGTGTACACCTGCCCCCTCCGCTTTCCCGAGCAGGACACCGCCCATGTTGTGGCCTACGTCATCATCAATCGGGCCGCATGGGAGGAGCACTACCAAACGCCGTGTAATGGCAGATACACAGCGGCCATTCTACCGCAGGCAACAGCTTGCAAGAGAGATAAAAATCCAGCTCCAATGAAATATCGAGATGTAACTATTTGGTTTATTTTAGGGTAACGGACCGGTACGGAAAAAAAATCCAGGTGGTAGGCGTTAAAATTTAAGTCACGTTTGAAACATGCTTTGTCCGACAGCTTTTGCAAAATATCAAGCTGGTCCACGACAGACCAATGGTGCCAAAGAAACCAAATGAATAAAACGGAAGGTTAGATTATTGCCACAACGCGTGACACGCCCAGACAAGAAAGGCCATAGAGATCCGGAGGTACGAAGTGATATAATCGGCAAAAAAGAGCGATGTTAACAAGTTAAATCGAGAAGTGATTGATTACGCTTGGTCTTGCCATCTTTGAGAAAACTGCTCTCGAGCTTGCATTAATTTTTAACATTAGCCTGGTACATTCTCGCAGTAAATTGTTATTTAGCTGGGTATATTTATCTTGACATAAAGTACCACAGCTAGAACTCCTCATAACGTCATTATTGTCCCACGCGTCGGAGGAGGCTAACAGAAACGTGTGGTTGGGAGAGAAGAAATAGAAAAAACTGGGGGAAAATAAAGCTGCTGAAGCCGCAACAATGTAATGGGTGAAAAGTTTTTGTTGCTCATATTTAAGTTTCCTTCCCCTTTCTAAAGAAGGGCTCGGACAAACCCTTCGCTGCGAGTGACATCAAAAAATAGATTATTTGCCGCCAAAATGAATCTATTGTTTCAAGGGCTCAGCCAATGAATAAAAGTGTGCCTAACAAAATCAATTATCTTCCATCTGAGCGCTTCCCTTAAGCTTCCAGCAGAGCAAATAAACAAAACAATCCCCTCCGCTATATTAAAAAAAAGAAAACGGCTCGGTGGCCAGTCGTAACAAATGGCAGGCGCCATAACCGACCAAACGCCATTAAGTAATTAATTTGCCGCTAACACAAGTTTCCTGTCTTTAATCACAAGATTTATTAGCGTGCCCTTGGGCGCCTTGTGTGCTTTACACTTTTTCTTGAGCGCCATGAAAGGAAGCAAAAGAAGAGAATCGTGGCTAAGATCATTAGCGCAATGTAAAAAAAAAAAAAAAAACCGCTCCTGGAAGCGTTCGCCAGTTCTTTATCCGAAGCCTGTGGAGGGAGGCTAAGTGAGCCGAGAAAAACTCGAATAGCGCTAGATAGGGAAAAGAAAGCTAAGGATGGAAGCCTGGTTTAACGGAATGAGAGATTTAAATCAGCGGGGTCTGATTCAATTATTAATTGTTTTTTTGTACTTGCCTCCGCAACGTTTCCTTCGCCTTTTGACGGTACCTACTGATATGAGCTGGGTAAGGCCCTTGCGTTATTTTATTTTGGTACCAATTCATCAAACCTGCCTTTTCTCATGTTTCTGAGAGAAAAACACTGACGCAGTGCAGATATTAAGCAAAACAGCTGCGGAATCACTTGCTCATTAGCATGATTTCCATTTGTTTCTCTACTCCTGTTCGGGTAGGTGTCACCGTATGCTGCCTAATTACTTAAATTATAAGCCTGATTCTTGCCGCGTGCCACACGCGTACCACTCAGAAGGATGAAATGTGAGTTTGTAAAATAAATTAAGGGTTCCAGAAGAAAATACTTCATCCTCTTACCACAGCAATCCTGTCTTGTATGTCTTCAACATTATCTCGTAACAGGTACTGAAAATCGGTTGGATCTTATATCCCCAACAAAAGGTGTCATTACTGTGATCCCACTGCATGAAAGTTTAGGCCAAAGTTCGGAGTGGCGATACGGCGACGGTTTACGAACAAGCAGTAACCAACCTGAGCCAGCCCTTGAAGACACCCCTGCAGAGCCACGTTGAGTTGAAGTACGGGCGTTGTTTAAAGGGGCTACGAAGGCTAACAATAGCATTGTTCAGATTGACAGAACTAGCCTTTGGCAAGTCACGCAGCTCCATTCCAAGCACGAAAGACGTTTTCTAAACAAAAAGTCTGTCCTTTTAATAAACCAAACTTGTATTTGGTCATCATGGCCTCTGTAATGGCAACTGCGGATTCGCTCCTGTGTCAGGTTTGGGCGTTCTAGGGTGTTAAACACGAAGAAAGATCGTTGTTTGTTCAGGTGGGCTTATAGCCCTCAGATTTTGTTGTAAGGCTTTTCGCCAAATTATAATTTCGGAAATCTTTTGCGTCGCAGCCGGTTTTCTGAATTGGACGCACACCTTGCTTTAGCTTTTGTTTTTATTGTATAACCGCTTGTTGATCGACTGGTTTTTATTGGACTGTGTTACCTCTGCACCAGAGAAAGCTGGGGAGCGTAGTTGTAGAGTCTTTATCCGTTCCGCGTGGTTCTACGCATTAGACCAGCGTGCAGGTATGACCTCCTCTCCGAATCTCTTGAAGCGCATGCACTCGTATACGGGTGATGGCAAAACACTCACGCACTCCACGACGATCTGCGGCCAACAATAATTAATGCGTTGCCAGACCCGTCCCCATCTAGAGTAACTCCCGGTAGACCAGTGTTTGAAGTTTAACAATGAACAACAGTTACTGGACCTCAATACGACGCTATTTCGGTCGCATTCATAACAACTTAACTTCGTATAGCTGCTTGCATAGGTCGCGCACAGTGTTACAAGACTCCCTCAGGACTACGCTCTATGAATCTATGGTCCCGTAAGAACATATTTTAAGCAAGAAGTATTTGAGAAAGCGCGCTGCTTCTCACAAGTTTTTGTTCCTTATATTTTTTGAAATCATTTCCGTGTTTGCAAATCCCCGAAGCTCCAAGAAAGATGTCCCCGCCTATTACCTCTGCCTGTCAAAAAAAAGACATACCGTAAAATTATTTACACGAGCTCCCTCCCATTTCTCAGTTGACCCGAGAGATCCATCAGATTATTCTCGCTGGCCGTGGTAACGACAATCTCTTCAGGACTTTTCGATTATTTCGCGAAGCGCACTGCAGCTACCCGCGCACCCTCGCGCGGCTGATTCAATTGCCATCCTTCTCAATTTTAGCTCCCGCGCGCTCAAGGGGAATCACAGTACGCCGCGTACGCGTGAAGCAAAGGATATGAAAAGCAAAAGCGGGAAGTAAAGGGCAAGCGCTGTGGAAAATGGCTTTGACCTGTGTTCGTGACCACCCTGGCTAGCCAAGCAGAAATTAACGGTTGCGCCCTTCACACTCCCCCGACCTCCAAGCAATCCTTTTCTTTTTTGTAACCATGAAGCTCCTCGGAGGCTTCATTAAGGCGTGTCACCCTCCTCCTTTCCTACCCCTTTCCCTTCTTTCTTATGGAAGTGGCGGGTGAACGCAGGCCACCTCAATGTGTAGACCCTATTTTGTAACTCGTATGGACTCTCTTGCATGGACAGGCTTTGGTCTTCCAGCATCTTAGCGGCGACCTGTTGCAGATCTCAGCCAATTGAAAAATGACAGCCCCGATTATCACGCCACCAATGCTGTCATGTGCTGGTAATGCTTTGTGAGCATGCAACTGTTTCCTTCAGACATCCAAAAAATCGCATCGCGACCTAGATATTAACGCATCATTTACTTAATTCAAAAGCTCCCTATAGCGCGTTTGTTATTGCTGATTACTGCGCTTGGCCGTTTTGAGTCTCAGGCATTTGGGCGTGCCTGCCACATTGGCAGAAAACAGTAAAAAAAAAAGAAAGAAGAGATCGTCGCGTGCCCAACCCTTGAGGAGCAGTGACCAAGTGACGGTGGAAAGTAGAATTAGGCTAAAGGTGAGGAGGTAACTGACGGGAATACAGAATGAAGAAAGCCAAACTTGACATTCAGTGCGACTAAAGGCAAAGAAGTTAAGCGTTTCACAATAATTCGCGGTCTCAGCAACAATAGTGAATACAGCGGAAACCAACTTCCTCAATTTAGCTGAAATTTGTCCAAGCAACCGGTTTATTCCTGGAAGTTTCATGATGACGAAAATATTTCACCTTTTCCATAGGCAAATAAAGCGATGTCCTTAACCACCGAAGGGCCATAAAAGTCCTTCTCTGCTCGTCAAAGTAGCGGTCTTGTATAAAACCGCAGATTTGAGCGACAATGATCACCTTATGTGTCCAGAAAGATAAGCAAGGCTGGGGCTATGCGTTCAGACGGTGAGCGCGATTTGCGGAATTTTTTGTAGTCCAGTTTGTGGCCCAGTTTGTTTGTAGCCCACGTCGAAGAAGGAGCTGGAATTACGGAGCGAAAGAACCGTTAATCATGGAAAGTCTTTTGGAAGTGCGATGGATGACCGTCAGGATGACCATCATTAATAATAAAGTAGAACCCACTTATAACGATACCAGATATAACGATGTATCAGTTATAACTATCTATCGGTTATAAGGACCATATTTCAGTGCACGTACGACTTTCCTATGCGAACCATTGAAACTGCGTCCAGATTCCCAACGTTCTTCAAAGCGTCCTACTTTTAGAACGAACACTCCCAACAAGGTTACGGTAAAAATATGACGCATACGAAGTGAACAAAAAATCAAAGCAGTCCTTAAGGCAAGAAGAGGCGGCGTGCTGGTGCGTTCCCCAGCTTCAGTTTAATCGCGACGAAGATACCCCAGATCGGCGAGCACCGTTCTCGGATTTCGGAACACCGCTGACCATGGTCGCCTACCTTCCAGGCATTTCTCCAGAGGCACAATGGCAGTGAGGAACAAAAAAAAAAAAGCTGTGGTTGTTTCCTCTGTCATAGGAATCGGTAAAACACGAAAGTGAAATGTGCAGCGAAATCTGCAGCTGAGCATGATTTGCGCGTCGGTGGGTGTCTTGTAGGTGTGCTTGGCGAGCGACGTCCTGCTGGCGGGTCGCTTCCGCAAAGGTGTACTGGCGTAATTTCCGTGAGGGATATTGGTGTATCTCGGCATAAAACACTTTCGTGTTAAAATATAAAACCCGAAAACGAACAACCCTAAATAAAACGTACTCTTTAGTACTAAAGGTTGCTTCCCCGCAAGAAGACCCTGTGTGCCGCGGTGCACCCCCCTTTACAGGCCGCTTGTTTTGTTGTACTGGCGTCAATTCTGCGACGGATATGATGTAAGTGAAATCTTCCTGAATCCCGTAATAAAACACTTTCGTGTTAAAAATAAGAAGGGTGCATGAAGCATGGCAGCAGCATGACGCCGCCCGAGTCGACGCTGAACGCGGCATCGCGTGGCACAGGAAACGTCGGTGGTTACTTGCTGCCACCTGGATATCGCGGTTCGCCGACACTTCGTTTGCACAATTGCTGATAACGAATCGTAAGGAAATTCAAACTTTCGAACTTCGCTCTTCTCCGGCCGAAGCGACGCAGCTCCCGGTATGCTCAGCCTGGCGCGGCTGATCACTATCGAAGCCGTTACGGCTAGAGGAGATTTCGAAGACGTCCGAAAGGATTTTTTTCACAGGCATTGTGCCGGTAGAGGCAGGTTCGACGCAAACACAGTTTAGTTCAGTTCATAAGCGAAGCGGCGGATTGATTGATTGTACGGTTTAACGCGCTGGCGCAATGCAGGCGATGAGGCGCGCCGTACTGGAGGGTTCCGGATTAATTTTGCCCATCTGGGGATATTTAACGTGCGCCGAAATCTCCCACACACGGGCTTTGTTGCTTTTCACCTCCACCATAAAAGTGGCCGCCGTGGCCGGAAACAGAACTGCGTCCTCATTCTCAGAAGCGCAACGCCTTAGCCACTAAGCCACCGCGGCGGGTAGCAAGCAGCGGGCGTCCCTTCAGGAAGCAGAAGGTTTAACTTGTCACCGAACGCGTTTTTTCGACAGGTTCGCTAATTTGCGCTCGTTTTAAAGGGCGAGTCCACATGCAACGGACTACTGATATAACGACCACTTTTACCGGCACATTCTAGTTTGTTATAAGCGCGTTTGACTGTATGCGATTGTGATATGGCTAATTAGCTCACCTCCAGTGGACTAAGTG
This sequence comes from Haemaphysalis longicornis, assembly GCA_013339765.2. NCBI lineage: Eukaryota > Metazoa > Arthropoda > Arachnida > Ixodida > Ixodidae > Haemaphysalis > Haemaphysalis longicornis. The sequence goes on from CM023452.1 coordinate 189,470,274, forward strand.
AACGCCACCACTACACGCAAGCAAACACGGGTTGAGCAGTTACCAACATGAAGTTTGGTAAGGCTCCCATGGGAACGGGGCTGCCGAACATGGTTCTCAGAAACGTAGTCAGAGAGAAGCAGTCAGACAAAAACTTTGTTTCTGGAGCGATTTTGATTTTAGGAAGGCGTTTTTCCCCCTAAACCATCGCTGAAAGCCTCCGGATGCCATTATCCCGCTTTCTCGAACGAACGTCCGTTTGATGCTTTTTGCAACAAAATGTACTGAGCACACGTTTAACAAGCGAAGCTGCATTTGCGTTAAATCGTGTGAGTGTTGAGTTCGGATTATCTGCTTGACTGTTGAATAGACGTGGACTGCGTCACCCGAAAGCGCCCCATGAGACAAGGAAACGAAATACAAAGCGCGAATACGCTAGTTCACCTGTAAGTACCGCCGTAAGCACGGTTAATGCTTACTAAAAGCGTAAAAGTTGTATCGAATTTGTTATTAGTGAACGGCTAAAACGCAGTTGGACGTTGTGTTAACTAAAACTATGTAGGTTACTTTGCTCAGTGAGCTGAACGAAATGTCGCAAAATTGAGAAATGCCAGCATCCAACGCTTGCGTACTCGCGTGAAATCAAATGTATTACTTGTAAAAGCACTGTTAACGGCATTTCAGTACGATGTTCGGACGCATAAAATATTCGTAGTGAGAAAATAAGGCTGGATCCACCCCTCGCCCTAAAATCAGATTTGAATCTGCAATGGTGGGGCACAGCCGCTAAATAAACCATCATTACTGCCAGAAGGCGTAAACGCTTAGCCCTGCCAACAGTACAGCCTTGGGCGTATAGTATGCTTAGGACGGCCCTAACCGGAGTTGTTTCGGACCATGGACGCTTCACCATCGATTGGGCGAACTTACTTCGCGTGTAAAAGAACGATCAGCTAAAAGGCAGCATTTTTAAAACGCCTGGCAAGTGTCAAGCGAAGGACGCATGCAAATGTCGTTTGAGGGGACAAAGCAACCTCTCGACGAGGCTTCTTTGTGGAGCCACTGTCACTAACACATAGAAACGAAAATAAAACCTCCACAAAGGAAAACACGATGACGAGGACGCTAAAGCCATTGGTGTACTCCGCCGACACGCTCCTTAACGCCTCTCCTGTTATACGATAGCTGCACACGAAAGGGGGAAAGGAGCGGGCAGTGTGTTGTGTGTATATCGTATACCTGGACGCCCTTAGACGCCGTCACGCATCGCTGCAACCGACCGTAAGCACACCATCGTCATCGATTCCTCCGCCTTCGCCCACTCACCCGCATTCCCCACTTTTTGCATAAACGACCGCTCAACCGACACACCACGCTACCAAGTCTCACGTGTGAAACGAAAAGCACTTTTTCATTTCCACCGTGACACTCAGCAGGCGGAGAGACATTTAGTCACGCCAGAGAAGGACCAAGCGAGTCGATAAGAGGGTGTTCCTTGTGGGAACAAGCTTCAACACGCCGTCTTCGCACGTGTCCTCTTAATGGACAAAAGCGCTCTTTGCAATGCAAATATCCCCGAGTCTTCCTTTCATTGCGCTGTCTAGGGAAACAAAAGGACCCGTCACGAAGAGTGTCTCTCCACCCAAGGAAGCTGCGTTGTTCAGTACTTTTTTTATCTCTTTAATGGGGATATGTGTAGAGGGGAAGCCACCGTTACCCCGGACATTTACGAAATCAGAGTTTCATTTGTAAAAATGCTCAAAAACCATTACTGAAAGTAACAAACACTGCCTCTTTTGACGGGGACAATCATACATTTACATTTTTACATCTTTCGTACACCTTTCCTTACTTGGGTAATAATGATGTAGCCTCAGTGGCTTCTTTCGGCTGAAGGCTAAGGTATACTAATCATCATTTGTGCTAACGGGGGAGATACTCACGTTAATATATTTTTTAATAAAGTGGTGGGTAACTGTACCCATTACGTGTTGGTTTTAGGTGCCAGAAAGCAGCTCTCATAAACTTTGTTATTCCTAGACACTCAACGCCCACTCCCTGAGAGGGAGGTCTTAGGTTACTGACACTATCCGGCATCCAGAAACACAGAATGCGAGAAAGGGGTTTATGCGCTTTTGGCACTGGCTTGTACAAAAGACTGTCACTTGAAATATTGAAGTGACAGTCCCTGACTTGAAGGTCAAGTGGACAAAACATTGGCCGCGGCGTTGAATGGTGAATGATTACATTTGACCTCCCTTTTCTGTTTTCTCATTCTTACCCCTCTTCTTTCATGAGTGAAACTTAAGCGCAAACTGACCCACGGACGAGAAAGGGAAACGACACAAGCGACACAAGAAGGAAGCTCACACCAATGCATAACATCCAAGTTCTCCTCCGTCTCTGCCTCCGATCTCGTTACCTCCGTCGGTGGCGGCAAAGACGCAGGGGAAGTGAGACAGCCTTACACCGGGTTTGAGTTTCGTTTCATTTTATATTTAAAAAAAAGTGTTTCCACTCATGAGCTTCCCGAATACAACTCAACCAACTACGCTTCATGAATCATGCATTGATTTGACCTTGGCAAAGAATATTCTATATGACCAAGTTAATAAAGGGTGTGGTTAAGGGCCATTTCACTTGTCTCTGGTTTCACTCTTTGTAGAGCCACGTGTGATAATTCCAGCGACCATCGACATGGGTAATCGTTGAGGGTGTCGTTTACAGCTTCGCTTTCCAACCAGCTTCACAGGGTGGATTGGCGCCCTTTTTTTTCTGTTTCTTCTAACCCCTTTACCTACGAAGTAACACTTCTTAAAGGAGCCATGAAGAGAAAATGCAAGTTGGTTTTATTCGAAAGATTTCGTGTTTTATAGTGCCCCCAGCGCTTGTCCGGATACAAACGGTGCTTTATTCACTGAGAAATTAAACAATTGAAGATAAAATTTTGATTTTCCCGCTCAATCGTGCGCGTTTTCGTGGTCCCAAATGACATCACAGGAACCGACCGCTCTGTCATGGAGGAATCCTCCATGCGCTCTGCAGCCTAGAGTACCTTCATTCACGCATCCGCCGTACAGGGTAGAGAAACGTATACGCTGGCGCCGCCATTTTGGTTGCTCGCTCGCCGCCGAAGCAAGTCATTGTGTTTAAACCGCGCTAAAATTATCGCCGCAACGCGGTTTACTGAAGAAGTTTGAATCATATTGTCTGTTTCGCGTTGCTAGGTCTCGTGGGAAACGAAAAGAATAACGCGTTGAGCCCGTTGGCCCAATTGCGGCGGCACGGGACCGTTCAAAGGTTGTCTCCACCCTGTACAGCGGTGTGGTTTGTTCCCGCGTTTCTTTACGTTCCGTAACCTAGATGGCGCCACCATACCGTGGCAAGCGTTTGGTTTGTTTTTGCTCGCATTTAAACCTGGCTTGTTTTTGTTCTGGGAGAAATATTCGTTCCCTGAAACAGTGCTCGCTCGACAAATGGGGTCACGTAAGACACCGTTGCTTGCGTCAATCGGCCAGTGTCGTCTGAGACAACCCCAAGCCCCGTAGTGCTGTGCAGCTAAACCAAGCATGCTGTGCGCAGTACGAACAGCAGAAGCATCAGTACTTCTATGTTTACATGTGCTTTCGTAACTTCCACTGTTTGTCCCATCATTCTTATTGCTTTGTAAAGAATGTGCCCTAAATTTAAGCGCAAATCGCTCGTTCGTCTAGTTTGTAAGCTCTACCTAATTTGCGTCTGTTTCTGCCAGCCTCCGCCAATCGCAGAGCTTAGCTCATGTGACATCATAGGTTCTGTTGCGGGAAATGAGCTGGTGGGTCGCATGGCCATTCCCGTTTTTCCTAATTATGTAGCTTATTTGAGCGAAGTTTACGTTAAAAGTGGTGTCAGTATGATTCTAACGAGACAATCTTTTGAATGAACCAAACTTGTGTTTTCTCTTCATGGCTCCTTTAATCTAAAATGCTCAGTGGTGGTGACTTATAGAGTGCGACAACCTAATATGGATATGCAATGCTTCGGAAAGCTCTCTGGTAGCCCGGTTTTTGCGCTTAAAAACACTTTTATGTCTGTGAAGCCTGGCCAGACATAGTCCCCGATGATGCCCATGTCAAAGTCGTCTCCAGTTCATCCAAAAACAGTGAGCAAAACAGTCGGGGTCCTCGCAGAGGTTAATGGGCAGGTTAAGAACCCACGTCTATTGACGCAAAGGGGCCTTCCATGGAACCTTTCTTATGAGCTACCAGAAGCTCTTATAGGTGACAACGTAAACATCACATATTAGGTTTTGTTGAAGTAACTGATAGACAACTCAAATAAAGGAAAAAACTTTTGATCGTGGCGCGTGTAGCCTTAAGAATGATCTGCAATGACAAAAGGTCGTAACTGGTACCTACTGTAATTTTTATGCTAGAGGCTACTGCCGTTTAGAGGTTGCATTGGGGGTACTAGGACTGGCGCGCAGAAGTAAAATTCCCGGTTCGCAAACACAGATGCCTGGGTTGGAGTCCTTCTGGGGGTCATTTTACGGCGACAACCCCGTTAGTGACGTCCTGTGGCTTTGAAATGACAGTGATGCAACCGTATATACCAGACGTGGTTGGCGATTTCGTTAGTTAGATAATTTACAAGCTGCAGAGCCTTGTCTCAGAGGTCATGAAGACAAAATACAATTTAAGTTCGTTAAAAAGACTGCCTTGCTTCGATAACAATGATAGCAATTGTATTGAAACCATCGGAAAAACAATCGAGATAATTATGAAAAGAGACATGAACCAGTGGCGACTGTTTAGCCCCTTTCTGTATATTTTTGAACCAAACCCAAATGTTCCATCAGTTGGTCCGAGGCTAGTCCAGCTTTCCACGTTGAAGAAGGAGGATGTGGAAGATGTGGGGAAGGAATTGCGATGGGTCAGGAGAAAATACAATGTACTAAATTAGCGTAACTACTCGATCTTCAACGCATCCGCCTAAACACCTTCTGCACTCTTCTCTTTATCTTCTCTGCCGTATCTGATATCTCGCCCGCATACCCGTCTTTAGTCGCGAAGGAAAGAGAATGTATGAAACCCCTGTTTCCGAAAGGGAACATGAAAGTATAGGGAAGAAGGTGAGGGAAAGAGCTCAGCTACCCAAACACCATCGTTGAGAAGACCACAAAAAAAAAAAACCCCGAAGCAACTAAGCGCTCAAAGAAGCCACGAACCTTGGGGAGGCGTGGTAAAAGAAAAAAATGCGATACACCTTACGAGGGAAGGATAAATTGGCACTGTGATTGGGTAGTGTGTGCAACTAGAGGGGAGAAGTGGGGTGCAAATGGGCCGAAAAGGGAACAGGCTTCAAGGAGAAAATAAAACAAAACGCGGTTAAAGTAAGAGAGACAGGTGACGGGGTTTTTGCAGGTCTTTTTGAAACCATGTCAAGGACAGCTCAAGGTCTTTGGCTCTTGTTGTGTTTACCCCCTAGGGAAGGGGGCGATCGATACAAATCCCCAGCCCCCATATTCCCCGTCGACGCACTTTTACTGTATTCCTTAGAATACTTATATTGCCCTGGCTCCCCAGGCGGATTGGGAAATCATTGCCTCCCTTAAAGTTTCTTCTTCTGCTTCGTTATACTGTCGTATTTGTGCTACCGCGACGCTTAAATTAGCGGAGCTAATATTATAAGCGGTGATTTGAGCATCGCCTTTCTTTCGTTGCTTCCTGCCGCACTTCGCCGCTCTTTTTTCGCCTGAGGCCCCGTGCGCTTGTATTTATATTTCATGAGTTACTAAGACATCTTTAATTTGGTTTGCGAAAAGCCAAGCGTGTCTGAAAGAAGCCGTTAGGAGTTGTTAAGTAATAATAACAGTCTTTATTTACATTAGCACAAGAGATGGAGGAGGTGGCAGTAAAAGCAAAAATCGCTTGATGAGCTTCCACCACCCTTACAGCTGGCAGCGACAGCAAACCGCGACAGAGGGAAGAGTTTTACATTCTACTACGATCTGCGTAGTGACAAAAAAAGACAAACAGAAAAAAACATTACAATCTGCGTAGCGAAAAAAATAAAAAATATAACAAATGACATACCACCGTTTGCGTAATGAGAAAAAAATTCAAAAAATGACATTCTACTACGCCTTGCGTAGCGGAAGAAAAAAAGCATCAATAAGCAAACAAGTTTCAAGTAGATACCATTTTAATTAGTCTTACAGTGTGATGGTTATTGGCAGGCTTCCCAAGATTTCCCGCACTCGGATTACGCGGCACAAGAAGCTACTTTATGACTTTTTTACCGCTGAGGGTGGACAGTGAGTGTTTTCTACAGCATAACTGAGTACACCTTGAACAGTGGCTCTGAAAATCTATGTACTAGTACTATATGCACACAAAAGCGCATAAGGACCAAGAGCATTAGTAATAACTCTTTAAGAAACAATTTAACCGACAACTCGCTCCAGCAGTACGCTTTCGGCCAATTACTGTACACAATTATGAGCGCCTTGTCTGGGAAAATCCATCGGAGTGAGAGTGAGGAGCTGCCATGTAGGCTCGGCGCAGGTGCAGCAATGGCTGCAGCACCTGCAACCTGAAACCTGCATTGCTGGAACAACACAACACAACCCAAACAACACAAAATCCAGTCATTGCGAAAAAGGTTGTTTACAGAAGCTTCACATCAGGACCATTATGGGAACCTCACTGTTTTTGTAGCTGCTTCTCTGCTTCTTTGTGGTACGCTCATCTTGGTAAAACTGGCGATTTTTTTTCTTCAGTTATTTCTTTCCTTTCACTGAACACTTTCTGGGCTGCTTTTTCCCCGCGTCACGTACACAGGCAGCAGCGCACTCGTCGTCCCGTTACTTCTACTAATTACACTCAGAGCAACACTTGGACTCGCTGCGTCGCTGGGAGCGTGGCTGAGTAAGGACGCATCACGAAAACGGCTCGCTCTGGCCGGAGAAGCAGAAACCTGCCTCGGGGACCAATCAGGATAATGCAACCATATTGTGTGTAAACAGCGTCCTCCAGAAAAGGTAGGAACCCAATGAGAAAAAAGTGTCCTCGGGCACTTCAGTCTACTTGCGTCATTTGCCGGGCCCTGCTGCATCGTTTGCAGAAAATTAGAGCGCGACTCAACCGGCACAACAAAAAGACGACAAACAGAAGCGCTCACTCGCAACTAGTTTTATGGGGGGCATCGTCTCATATATATATATACACAAAAATGTTTTCCTGGAGCATGCGCACAACAACACCACAAAAACACACTGGTGATATAGTTGCAATCAGAGAGAAGCTTCCAAGAAATGAAATTCACTCGCACGCAGTAACACCGATGTCTCACTGATGCACTGGTCCCCTTTCCTCGTGATATGAAAGGCTGCTATGTGCTCATTTGCCATTGTGTTTTCACTTCTGAACAGAAAAAAAAAGTTATCTTCTCCAAGAAAGCTCTGCACTTAGAGTTTAAATGACTGAATGGCCTGCACTGATCACAAAGCGCTGGTAAAAGCACGCCCGTAATTTTGTCAAGAGACGAATTGTGTTCGCGGGCCCTATCGTTCACACGTCTGCCCATCTGGTCGATATAGGCCTCCCCGTATGAAAGCGGTATCTCGTACACCACTCCTACGTCACAGGGCACAAATCGCTTAGCGTGCTTCTTTTCGCATTTTTCCTTTTTAGGACTGCCGGAAATTTGCACACACAGGCGATGAAGTTTCTGTGGAGCGGAAAACATTTCAACACTTTGTGCCATTCTGCCACCTTCTTCATATTGTGATGGGACCCTATGCATATACGGTAGGACAACTGGCTTCGCCTCGATCAGGCTGTTCTTACAGCTTTTGACGAGCTTGGCCTTTGGCTTTTCTCAGCAAAGCCTCGGAAACACCAACCAAGACAGAGGTCGGGTAGCCGACCGACAGAAGTATTTGTAGCTGAGAGTCAAAGCACTCAGACACTGCATGAATGCACGAATTCTTCAGTGCGGACTCGAGAACCGAAGACGCTATGGCTATTTTTTCTGTCTTTGAATTGGCAGATGCATATGGTAGGAGCTTGTTTCCTCACACGTGGACAATAAATCCAACAAACGTGGTCGCATGAAAACCTAAAATTGATGTCTAAATACTGCAGGGAGTTCTGGCAAGGTAATTAAGGCGTGTGCGTCCCTTTCTCCGGTTTCATATTTGCGTCCCTTTCTGCGGTTTCGTTTCTTCGTGCTTAGAGGCGAATCATTCGACATGCAGATTAGTCTATGTTTACGCGGCAGCTTCCCAACGGTCGGAGTTCTCCTGCATGTTAACCTATTCTGAGCACGTGCTATCACGTTCACTTGTTCGGGGCAGGCGTCAGGCTGATTCTTGCTCTATTGTGGCACCGTGCCGGCTCCGCTGTGTTTAGCGGACTCAGCTGTTGCTCTGTCGGCCCTAGTTAAAAGGGTAGACAAATTGAAAAGTATTTTTATATATTTATTTTCTTTTTACGGAGGCGGCCGTTTGGTACGGTACAATGCGAGATTACGCCGCCGACGACGACCCCGACTGCGGTAACTTTCAGCGTTTGATGAGGCACCTAAGCCTTTCGCCTTAATACCTATAGGCGTACAGAAAGTGCGCCCGTTGCGTTGTTTGCGGTAAATAGTGGAGAGTGAAAAAAGAAGAAAATAACAATGATGGGTACGCGAGAATTAGAGAAATACATGAATTTGTTCTCCTGAGTCCTTTGCGAGTGAGCTATTTTGAAACTCCACCGTGGAAGGGGGAGAGTGAGTGGATGAGTGAATCATTGATATAGAAAGTGGGAAAGAAGTGTACTGGCGATATTTTGAACTCATTTGGGAGTTCACCAGCATACAACCCAGTCCAGGGGAAGGGAAGGAGGGGAATGAAAGGGGATACGTGAGAACAAATGGGGACAGAAAAAAAAGGGAGAGAGCGAAAGAAAGAGATAAGGAGTGCGTAAGGCTGGCCGGCAGGCATTGGACTACAGCAGTTTTATGGGGTTGTTCTCCTAGACAAGGGCCAGGACAAGTCGGAATGCTTCCCGCCGGATGGCGTTGGGGCCCGTCCGGAAAAGCAGGCTCATCAGGGTGTGGCTGGGCAGCCCGAGACGCTGGAGTGCTGCCCGAAGCTCTGCTCGCGGGGCATTGTGCTGGCGGCAGAAGTAGAACAGGCGCTCCAGAGACTCGGGTTCTGGGCAGTCAGCCCAGTGTGGCCGACGACCGGCAGCCTTGTCGGTGCAAACGGACTGCCACGCTGCAGCAATCGAGCCGCATGCGGAGGAGTATGGAGCGGCTTCCCTGCTGATGCGGCCAGGCAGGACCTGTGGAGCTTGGCTGCTGATGACTCCATGGGATCCGGGTGCATCGTCTCCACCTTTCGCGCCAGGATGGGTTGCGTGGCGTCGAAGCGCTGCAGGTCGCTGGAGGCAGGGACACCATCCTGGCGAGCGTCAGCCACCTCATTGCCGGTCATTCCGACATGAGATGGCAACCAGTTGAGCCGCAGGTGACAACCGCGGGACTCCACCGGGTGAAGCTTCGCCGCCAGCGACCGCTCCGTGTAGCCACTGGAGCTCGATGGCTGGTCCAGCGCTCGCAGTCGCAAGAGAGCGGGCCGGGAGTCGGTGACCGTGGAAGGGGAATAAGCAAATGGCATATACAGTGCTTGTGTCATCATGGCTTTTATTTGGGGCGCACTTGGGGCTTACTTGTACCACTCATAAAATGCGACCGTATAAAACTAGACCAACATTCCATTTTGCACAGTTGCTCCTCGCGGCCAGTAGTCGCGGCCACAAAACACTTCGTTACAAATGTTGTCGAAAGACGATGGTCATCGCCCGACTCTGTAACGTAAACGCCTCTTTTCTCTCTCCCGCCTACCTCCCAGGTTTTTACACTCCCGTCTCGCTCCTCTCACAACAAACACGGTGGAGGATTGCTAAAATGAATTCAGTTTTCCCGCGTTCGACTGCTGGCGCGCCATCTATTGGAACATTTCGCTACTGTTGGACGTGGATTGCGACGCGAGGCATGGGCCCAAAAGCAAAATTTTTATTCCCGGATACATCAAGATGTCGCTACGTCATATCCGTCACGGAAGTGACGCCAGTGTAACCAAGCAAGTAGCCTGTAAGGGGTGCACCCCTCCACACAGGGTCTTCTTGCGGGGAAGCAACCTTGAGTACTAAAGAGTACGTTATAATTGGGGTTGTTCGTTTTCGGGTTTTGTATTTTACCACAAAAGTGCTTTATGCCGTGGTACTCCAAGATTTCACTGAAGTCATATCCTTCACGGAAATGACGCCAGTACACCTTTGCCGAGGCGACTTGCCAGCAGGACGTCGCTCGCCAAGCACATCCAAAAGACAGCCGCCGACTCGCAAATCATGCTCAGCTACAGATTTCGCTACACATTTCACTTTCGTGTTTTACTGACTCCTATGACAAAGGAATCAACCACCATTTTTTTCTTTATTTTGGGTAAAAATAAAGTTGTAACGCGTATTTTTATTTATTCTCGAAAATGTCAAGGGCACCTCAATTTTTAATTAAGCGGACACTGCTTAGTACAGTGATGTATTGATGTTTTGCCTCAAATGTTCCTTATGTTTCGTTTTTGGAAAACTAATGTTGGCAAGTATGAGGTGTGTTACCACATCTAGTGGTTTGGAAATATTTTTACTGAATAACTTTCTTATTTCACAATTTTTTTTTCTAGTGGCCGGGTGGCTGAATAGAGGGGCGGACAGCTAGACATACAAATCAAGCTTTCCCGATTTAAGTGGCCCAAGAAAGGCTATTGTCTATAACCAGGCTAAAGCGGTTCGCCTGTTTAATAAAGCCACTAACCACTCGCCTAGAGCTTGGCATAACCTTCATGTAACCGTGCTTCCAGCAAAGCTAGCTTTGGAGAACAGCAACACACACTTGCTTACACCTAATAAGCAAGCTCTCACTCCCCGCTCACGCTCTTTCCTTCCCCTCTCGCGCTTTCCACGATGATTTACATTGTCGTTTCTTTAGTTTAGTGTACTTTCCCGGGTTTGCACCGTTGGAGTGGCATCTGTTGGTACAGTTCCCACATTTTTCTGTATATATTTTAAAGCAAAGAATAATTTCCTTATCCCCAGGTGGTCAAAATTAATCCGGAGTCCTCCACTACAGCGCGCCTCATCGCCTGCGTTGCGTCGGCACGTTAAACCCAACAACCAATCAAATCAATCAGTTTCCTCACTGATTCCGTTGTACGCCAATACGACCTGCAGGAAAGCCAACTTTCTCGAACGATGATCATGAATGATTGTGGGTGAAGCGAAAGAGAAAAGCTTTATCCGCGTACGGAATCGAATTTGCGCCCCTCGCTTTTTGCAGCCGGCGTCTATTCCATTGCCCCTTTCTAGCCAGTCAGAGCGAACGCTAGGCAGCAGGCACCGGCTTGCGCCGTGCACCCCCAAACCAAAAGGTTAGGCCTACGGAGTGCCCACCCGAGAATTGCTGTGGGTATTCTAGAAAAGGGGTGCGTACTCCAGAGTACCACATACTCGCAGTGCGGGGTTATCCAGCCACAGAACCCATCACGAGGAAGCTCCGCGTTCAACCATCGTTGTCGTTCGACGGAGCGGTGCATGATTTCTTACATTGGTCGAGCGGCTATATAGAAGGACGGACAGACACATGAAAACCACATGTGTGAGATTTAAGAAGCTCAGCAAAGACTACCCTTTTCAAAGAAAGCGAACGCTCTTCGCTTGTATAAAACCCGACTAACTGCTTGCCTATTGCGTTGGCTTCACCTTTATGCGACCGTGCTTGCAGCAAAGCTAGCTTTGGCGAACAGCAGCACAAGCTTGCCTTCGGCCAAGTGAGTGAGCTCTGGCTTCCCCCTCGCGCTCTTCCAACGTTGATAGCAATACTGGTTTGTTTGATTTATTGCATTTTCCCGGGTTCGCATTGTTGGAGTGTCCTCTATATGGAACAGCGGTAACCTTTTGCTTTATTTTGTGTTGTTATTCTCCTAGCAACAGCACCTGCCGACATCCTTTTTATAAGACGGCAATCTTTCGTAAGCTGCGTGAATGGGAAAATTTTTTGGCGAGAGCTTTAAAGTTTTCACGTTTCCACTTTGTTTTTACGCGTTTGCAAAGGCTGTTTCACTTCCTTTCTTTAAATTCCCATTGTAGTTGACACCGGTACCTGAAATCATGTCTATCATTTCTAGGTCACAGGAAAACACCAGCTTCGTTAATTTCTCGCTTTTTTTCTGAGATTTTTATTTCGTCATTATGGTGAGGGACACAAAGCCAGAGCATAGCTAAATTCGTCTTCATGCTTTCACATCAAGTCATTGCGGTTTTCTTTTTCAAAATATTTTTGGTGTAACGATGTTTCAGTACTATCATTTTAACTTACTGTGTACCGCCACTTTCATTGAGCCCAGCAGCCAACTAAACGCTCAGTTAATTTGGAAGGCACTGCCGAGAAACTGCTAAACAAACAAAACACGTCAACCACCGCGACAAGAAATGAGCCATGGTAATTACGATGCACCAAAGCTTCCCCAGCTCCTGTTTGGCAATAATGTACAACTGAAAATAACAACCAAACAGGAAAACAACTGAACGACTTTAGGAAGAAACCACTGGATATACAAACAAATATTAGTATCGCATAACACAAACTGACCCAAATGACGTTTTCTCCGCCACATTCTTTTCGGTAGAATATAAAGTAAGCATGCAAAATAGAAAAAATATATATATAAATCGCACCTTCCGTTAGTCGTCAATGGTCTGCTTCGGGCAGCTTTCTGGAACGCTTACAGCATGGATCGAAGGAAGGTGGCCGATGCTACAAATATATGCAAAATTAGAAAAATGCCAAAGTGACTGCAAACTTTTCTACACTAAAAGCCCGCAAGGGTTGTGGATTTGAGTACTTTTAAAGAAATTAATTATCTTATCGATCAGGTCGAGATATCGCGCCTACGCGAGGAAAACCTCTCTGTGTCAGTAACACGCGATCAATATTCCGGCCAGCTAGGTTCAAAGGAAACGTCTTTGGAGGAGTGAAAGTGGAATATTTTTCTAAAAATACAATCAGGCTACGTTGAGGCCCAAAGGAAGTACATTTGAAGAAAAGGAATGCAGTGAGAGTGCACACTGCAAGAGGAAAGGCGAGGCGAATTCAAACCCCCCAAATGAGTTTCGTTATCGGTCATCCAGCCGGACTCTAAGCTTTGCGGAAATGATCTTTTGGGAATACCCCCAAGACGAAGGCAAAGCGAAACGAGCGGACCGGCGCGCTTATCGAGTTCTCGCAAAACGTCCTCTGCCCGTTAAAGCATGACGGTTGTGGTGACGACGAACGTCTCGGGCTGAGAAAGATCGATCTCAAATATGACGAGAAGGAGGAAAGGATCGACTTTTGGGCCCAAATCTTGCACCCATCGTAATGGGTACACCGCCGTTCACGGTTATCGGTAAACAATTACGCGCGCTAGAGGCTCGCCGTCTCTGCTTCCAGGAAGATAGCGAGAAAAGCGCTTTGAAGCAGGCTTTATACGAAGAAAGTATGCCGCTGTGACATTGATTCTGTACATATAAATGAAGGTTGGGGCAGCACGGAACGGGGTTCCCGAATTGATCTGGTGAGGCAGTGCGATACAAACGCCGCTGCCAATCTCTCAACCTCGGACGCCTAGAAAAGTGTGTCGGTTCGTACCCGAAGCAGAAAGCCATGATGTATAACGCAGAAAAGGATGTGTTGGTAGCATTTTTGGGTGTCTAGAGGGTTTTTAAACCGTGTTCATTGTGACTCCAACGTACATTGTCATTGTGACATACGTATAATGGATCACTCACCGGTTTTTTGCCGCGTAATCTGTCAACAGGAGAACTATGCGAAGGCGAAGTACTGCTTTTCGCGCAATAATCTTGGCGACTACAATCCAGGAGCATCGCATTAACTACAACGCCAAGTTCGCTTTCTAACAGGAATTTTGCCAAGCTCACAGAAAGGAGAGCAAGGGGTTACCCCGGCACGGGCTACTGTTTGATTCTACAGATTAGCCAGTACTCGTGCTCGCAAAATGGGCAGATATGGTGTAAAATGGCGTAAAGTCCGCACTTAAGTTTCTGTTGAGGATTCAGGCTGATGGGTTGACGGGGTAGTTAGAAGTTCACGATAGATCTGCTGTTTCTTGAATTGAACTGGAAAATGAACGTGATGATGATGATGATTACAAGGCCTAGAAAGAAGACGTTCTATTTTTGCAATTACACAGTTTGCTCTATGAATAACCTCAACTAGACCGCTTGATTATGAGAAAAAAAATTATCCGATCGAAAAACCCAGATGAGGGTTTACAGACAGACAGACAGACAGACAGACAGACAGACAGACAGACAGACAGACAGACAGACAGACAGACAGACAGACAGACAGACAGACAGACAGACAGACAGACAGACAGACAGACAGACAGAGACAGTGAGTGAGTTATTATACGTGTGTTTTCATATCCACGGGTTTAATTACATACAAACGGCGATCAAGCCACAACTGTCTTTATTCACGCACCCAAGTTAGCCTTCCGGCAGAATGAAGAGACCATCGTATGTGGCGCCACCTGTCTAACGTTACAGATGTATGCGGGGTATGAGATACGGTCACTTGTCACGAAGGGCGCCCCGCCGTAAATATTTGGGCCTTTTATTCTCACGACTCGGCTACACGCATTTTCAGCCGCCATGTTGCAGGGTCGTTGAAAATTAATGGCTTTCGATCGAAGCCTCGTGCAAACCGGAAAACGGCATGCCACTTTCAACAGTGCGCCCTCATGTATGAGCTGCCGAGAACACGGGACGCAAGCCGGCTGAGAAGACGGTCACTAGACCCAAGTGCTGCGTGAGTTGTTACAGCAGTAATGAACAAGGTGACAATATTCTGTAGAATGTAATGGCAGGAATAGTCCAATATTTGTTCTCTTTCACCGCACCGAAAGCAGCGCGTGCATGGAAATCGATGAACAGGAAACAAACTTACCGCGGTGAACGAGTCACAATGAGCGTTGTTTTTCAATTTGTTTGTTTTAGGCACTTGTTTCTTCACTTCCGGCGGCACCTGGTAAGCCAGCTGATCGTTGGTCGCGTTGAACAAACTTTCCATGCTTGTTTTACCTGCACGCGCATTATGGGCAATAGGCCTTCTCTAGATCGTTTGGTCGCTCGGTCACTCACTCACTCACTCACTCACTCACTCACTCACTCACTCACTCACTCACTCACTCACTCACTCACTCACTCACTCACTCACTCACTCACTCACTCACTCACTCACTCACTCACTCACTCACTCACTCACTCACTCACTCACTCACTCACTCACTCACTCACTCACTCACTCACTCACTCACTCACTCACTCACTCACTCAATGTGCAGTGTGTGACACACCTTGTGCAGAAAAACCAATGCTTCTCGAGGAGGTTTCAATGCGGCGAAGAGGTGTACGCCTGTGTTGTGCCAAAAACATGCACACGCCAAAAGCATTTCGACAAATGAGACACAAGATGAAACCCGCGTTTTTTTTTTCTAATACGCGGGCATCACGGCTACAGATCTCCGATCATTTTGCAGCAACGCATATTTTACACACGCTGTTTCTTCGCCGCGGAAGAGAAGAGGCAGCATCACAAATACAGAAACGCTCCATGTAGGCCTAAATCGGCGGAACTGAGTCTATTACCCACCTATTACGAATGAATGCTGCTGCCGGATGTACTAGTTCCGTACAAAGTAGATGGACAGAAAACTGACAGTGTTTACAGAAATTCAAGATATGCGGGGCGTGCTTTGAACTGTATTGGCCATAACTGTCCTTTTGTCTGTTTTAGAGTGTGAAGACGTGCTAGTTGGTTCATACCGAAGGCAAAAAACAGCGTAAACGAACGACACGGAAGACGAGAAAAAGACAAACACGTCTTTTTCTCGTCTTCGGTGTCGTTTCTTTGCGCTGTTTTTCGCCTTCAGTCTGTATTAGGCCTTCTCCGATTAAACATCAAGCACCGACTGGCTAAACCACTTGAAGGGTTGTTTGAACGCAGGAAAGAAAGTACTTTTCGTTTCTACGGCATTTTCTAGTCGCAGAATCATACACACTATAGTATTTCAATTGATGCAGGCCTGCATAAGTGTCTTAAAACTACGCTGAATGGACTTCTTATAATAGGCTTCTACAAAGACAACTCGAAATGAGCAAAACATTGTATCACGCACAGTAAAGCAAGCCTCAACACGGATATACAAAAATACAATTGCATCGATGTTTGAATGCAAGTAATGTACTTTTTTTCTGATCATCAGTACTACTACTTTGGACTTGTGTTGTTCTTTTCGAGCAACAAAGTTTTGAGGCTGGGTTCGTGTTCTTTTTCCAGAAGCATATATTAGCTGCTCGTTGAGCCCGTTTCGCCATAGTAGACCATGGTCTATGCCCATTTTGTTGGCACCAACTCTCCTTTTTTCTCCTCCGCAGCTTCCGACTCTGCGAGATTTGTCTTCTGCGAGCAACCGACAGCCATAAACTTTTGAGCAAAACAAACTTCACTGCATACGAGAACTTAGTTCGACTAAGCTCAGCGGTGCTCGGCATTGCGCGCCATATTTCCTCCCCCCTTCCTGCTTCTTCCACTTTGAAACCTTTATCTCTTCATTTTTCTCAGTTAACGCGAAGCCCTGCCCGGAAGAAAGCCTCCTCACCCTCAGAAGCCTGGCGCCTCCAAGCATACACGCCGCAAGAACGCCCTCTGCGTGGTAGAGTAAACTGCTTCCTTGCGGACTACTCCCGAAAATTGAGTTCGGGATAAAAACGAGGGCATATCATAAAACCATTACCCCGCCCACCCTTTTCCCAAAACCTCTGGCGGATCCGGCTCCTGCGTGATCTACAGTTTCGGGGTCGCCGGTAGGACGGAACGACGAGCTCCCCAAAGTGGCCGGCACGATAAATTACTTCTCAGTTTTTATGACATCGGCGCTGTGGCCCGGAACATCTTACCTCCATTATTCCCATTAGAGTGCTCCAGTTTTTATTTGCAAAGAAGGGAACTGCGTTAGCTCTCGGCAAATAGAACGCTCGTCTCGGTGACCGTTGTGAGGAGAAGGTCCTAAGACGTTCGCTTTCTCCGTCATCTGGGCTTAATGAAAGGAAGGCACCCGAACGCTCTCTCACAACGATGGTCTTGAAGAGGATGCTGTAGTTCCGCTCACTGGGCTTCAACGTCTATCCCCTCAAGGTTGCCCCCTCGCCATTCATTCTTCCTTTTTTTCCTTTGGTAGCTCTTCTTCATTTGTGTCATTTTTCGGTATTTTAAGTTTTCCCAACGCAAAATAAAACACTACGCTCAGGCCACATAGAACACTACGCTCAGGTCTGTGTCTTGCCTACCTTTTTTTCCATCTGATCCCTTTAAAAGCGACCCCACCCATCCCCGCCGGGGTTGGGCGGCGTTCGTAGCCTCCGCCACGCCTCATATTTACGGCCTGTAAACATGCCAGCCAGTTTCATCCGAGGACTTGCGGAGCCGCAGCGCGACGTACCGACTAAGCCACGGACGCACGTGAAATCGGTGTCAGTAACCGCCTTATATCTTTAACGCATTCAAACTACGTCGTCACGGCGGCGTTGGCACTCAGCGGCGTTATAGCGGCTTGATAACTCGTGGTGTACATGATACTACAAACCCGATGAAGAGATGAAGAGAAGGCGGCGAGGAGGTGGGCTGCGGGGCCGAGCGCAAGCGCCGCAAGCGGGCCGACAACCGTGCATTCGCACTTTCACATCTCCCCCTCGGGAAATGCGGGGAATTTTTCCATCTGATTCTTTTCTATTTAAATTCTCATTTCGCCCACCCTTTCTGCTTGATATCAACGGGATGTATTGGAGCAATAGATTACTTGTAGCCTGGCTCACGCCGATCATATTTACGGCCTGTAAACTGCCAGCTAATGTTGATCAGCCGACGCGGTAATAATGCGTGGCATTCTTAGCCGAGTACCCCCACAGTCTGGATCGTATATACGGTGTACTTGGCACAAAAAAAAATTGGCCATCTCCCCACGAGGGCGGACTCGAGTAAATGCGTCGCGTAGGGGTGGTGTATTTCGTTAACGTTAGTGTTGGGGTGGTGGTGGGGTGGTAGTGAATGTGTTAACTATTATTGCTTATTACTATTAATTTATTATTTCTTTATATATTAATTATTACTTCGTGATTTTGCGACTCGGGTCCCCGCTCGTGGAGAGATGGTTTTTCTTTTTTTTTTTGTGACGCAAGAAGTGAAGGCAAGGAGTAGGTTGTTGTAAGTCGTTATTTATTTATTTGTGCTGTTGCCGTTGTATTGGACGCTGAGAACGACGGCTAGTGGTCGCTAAAGTGTACTGTTAAGGGGTCTTTAAGCAGTGGTCGTGCGTTGTAAGCAACTGGTGAAGACGAGACGATGCAACTGCTGCGTGTATCAGCAGCTTCTTGACGTGTTTGAATGAGTCAAGGTATAAGGCGCGTTCGTACCCTTTGATTCTGTGTCGCTTTTGTGGCGCAGTAGGAAGAGCACCTATGTACCTTCGCGTTCCGCCACAGGGTCGTGGGATCGAAACCAGGCGCCAGATAACGATTATTTTTTATATATGTAGGCGGAGGGGTGCGGACCTGTCGTTGAGAGCGAGGAGGGTAGCGTGATGCAGGAGAGGAGGAGTGGGGAAGAGGGCGCACCTGCGCGCTGAGCTGTTGCGGCCGGACGGCGGACGCTACATGCGAGTTAAGAAATGCTCTGCATTTAAAAGTAGAATTGGCGGAAGTAACACCTTCAATCGTTCTTGTACTGTAATTGAGTGTAACTCATCGAATGTAATTTAAAAATAAAAAACCCGGAAAACAAAAAAAATTCAAAAAATCCTAAAAAGAACGCCACCGAGAAAACAAACGCAAAATTAAAATGTGGGGAAATGACCATGAATTAGAAATAAAGAATAGCGAAATAAGTCGCCCGTGTAGCGGCCTGCCTTACGGCAAAGATGCAGAGTTCGCGGAAGTAACATATATGTCGTTATAACAGCGCAAATGGAGATGATTCATCGAACAGAATCTAGAAAGAGAAACACTAAAATACAGAAAAATCAAAATTTGATGAAAATGTACTGACGAAATCGAAAACATGCACTGTATACGTCTCCTCCAAAAGAGCGAACACTAATAAACATCCGGAAAAAGATGGATGAAAACATGAATAAAAAATTAGCGAAAACGGATCAACCCTGTAATCCGCCTTGTATTTGCTGAATGATACGTAAATGGCGAAGTAAAGACACTTATTCACTGTAAAGTGTAAATTTACATTATTGGCCAAAATAAACAGATGAAAACTTAAAACAATAAAATAACCGAAGTTATTTGGCTACAAATTTCCTAATGTAGTTGTAAAAAACTCACACTGCAGACAAGCGGAGTAAGAATGCTACGCATTAGTAGAGAATTCCTTGAATTTCTGCAGCTATTTTGCTTGTAACGCTCTACGGAAGACTAGGAGTGACGGGTTAAGTAGAAAGCCTTATCAAATTTGGACAGCTCGAAAAGTGTTTGTCACGGTGCAACAACTGACGTCATGTGTCTCGTAGCTGGGCATGGTTCCCCTGGTAGTTTTCTTCAAGAAAAAGAAGAATAAAACAACAAAAAGCACCAGTACGCAACACCACACCTAGACAAAATTTCAAGGCCACTTTCCCCTACAAACTGGTCGCCAGCGAAGAGGAGTCGTGCAGTGAAAAGTGACGACGCATTTTTTAAAGATGACAGGTCTATGGAGGACTGCCGCTACGTACACTTAGAAGACCTCAGGTATATATTCCCAACTTCATGCTTGAGTGAGTACCTCGAGAATGTGGTATTAATGAGAATAAATGACTACAGGGAAGAAAACGACATCTAAACTATGTCATGGTAGGTATCCGGTCGAAGTTATCGATACAGGATGTCGCTTATGTTACTCGTCAAACAGCAGGTAGTTGACGGCGAAGGCTGCTTCATGCTCGACATCCGGACAATTTTCGGTCTTAATACAAAGGCCTTCGACAGCGTACCCCACGAGAATTGTTCAGGGCCTGGGGAGGCTGAGGATTAGGAAAACAGTTAACATTTACATTAGAATCGTTCTTTCTGACAGGGTGGCAATCGTAGTGACTGGAAACATCGAATCAAGCGAATTTGAGATCGAAAGCACAGGTACGCCGCAGGGCTTGGTACTTTCTCCATTTCTTTTTATTTAATTGCGAAAATTTGCTTTTCGCTTCTATTACACGCCGTCATGATGGCACTACCCGACACACTAAGATAGCCACAGCCTCTACCCCGACGATGTGACCCTCTGGGGCACCGGCGTCGGTGACAGCCACATGAAAGACAAGTTGCAGAGTTGGATAGACACTATATTTGATTACGTCCGCCCTCGAGGCCTCGATGGATCCCGCCCCCCCCCCCCCCTCCAAATCAGAACTCTTTATTTACAAACCCACTAGCAGAAGACGTAAACGCGGCGACCCTGCTACACCGAACATCGAGATGTACGCGGGTAACCACCTAATTGCTAGATTGATCACTATCAGAGTCTTCGACCTTAGAATTCAAGGTATTTGCTACAATAAGGAAACCATTCACCCATTAGAATAAAATTGCGCAACTGAGCTTGAGATTTATTGCACAAGTATGAAACAGGCGCCGAGGTACAAAAAAATAATACCTATAATACCTAATACGCGTCATACAGGCCTTCGTACTGAGTCGAATAACTTCCTTCTGAGATGATTCCCCGCCTTTATTTGATTGATTGATTGATTGATTGATTGATTGGATTGATTGATTGATTGATTGATTGATTGATTGATTGATTGATTGATTGATTGATTGATTGATTGATGATTGATTGATTGATTGTAGGGTTTAACGCGCCGACGCAACGCAGGCGATGAGGCGCGCCGTAGTGGAGGGCTCCGGATTAATTTTGACTACCTGGGGATCTTTAACGTGCGCCGAAATCTCGTACACACGGGCGTTTTTGCTTTTCGCCTCCATCAGAAAAGCGGCCGCCGCAGCCGGGAATCGAGCCGCGACCTCGTGCTCAGCAGCGCAACGCCTTAGCCACTGAACCACCGCGGCGGGTCCGCCTTTATTTCAAAGTGGATGAGAGCATCAAAATCAATGGTCTAATCAAACTGGCGTACAAGCAGGCAAACGACCTTCCGGTCAGTAAGGAAATCGACCTTTCGATCGGTAAGGCAAGCGATAGGCTGGAAGCGTTGGGCATTCGCAACACGCTCCGCGAGCTAGTACAGGCACAGATGAATGGTCCATTGCAAAAGACTGTCTCACAGCCACACCGGAAGACAGATTCTTGTATCCGTAGGAATAACATACAAAACACAGGCTGGCTTGAAAGAGGACATCTCTTCACAATGGAAAGCGCACCTCTACGTTCTCCCACTCCCCAAAAATATGAATCCAATGAACAGCGTTGAATCATGACCGGAACAAGCACTCACTCTAGAAAAACGATTTGAACCATAAGAGTACATGGCCTACGTTGACACAGCCGAATATTGCGCGCGCGGTGCCATGACGGTAGTGGTAGTCGATAGTCAGGCACAATAACTCACGGCCGCATAAACGGAAGATGAGGAGGTGGCCATTCTTATTGCCATACACTAACAGAGCAAATATAATCGTTAATCATTCAAAATCGGCAGTCAGCCATTTTACGAGATGTAGGTTATCGCCTCGAACCTCGAGCATACTCGCCAAAGTGGAAAACGGACGAAAATTTCTAATAACGGTACACTAGCGCCTTCAGGTCTGGCAGGAAACGAGTGGGCCCACGGCGCCGTCCGAGGTTTAACCGGCCGGGCAGACGCCCGGCCGCTTAAACTTACCTGGCCATATGGGAAAGAGGTCGCATGGCGCCTTTCCGAGGTATCAAAGGCAATTTACATATTGGCACGAGGAAAGTATCCCGCTGCACACCATACCCTTACCAAAAAGAACTCGGTAGCGTGGAGGCAGTTCCAGGCGAACACGTTTCCAATTTCGGTTCTGATCAGTCGCTGCTATCCGATATAAAATCTAGAGATTGTAATCTATCCGCGCACCTCCAGCATATGTCATGGTCGGGCCTCGCCAGAGAGAATGGAAATGGCGCAACAAACGCGAGAAGCCACTGGTTTAACGCAACAAATGTAGAGCAAGGGGAGACCGCTTTGCTCAGCCCCGACCTGCAGGTACAATTTCGGGTTGTCCGGATGGGTGAGACCGCCGCCAGAAGTCTTGAACCTCTGATCGATGACTGAAAAGGAGAGGAAGAAGGCGAGTAGAAAACACCCCGTTCTCTTTTGTCCCTTTTTTTTACCCCATAACGGGCACAATAATAGTTGCTACGACTACTGCATAATTGGTTGGTTGTGCGGTGGCAACCGACGACACATTCTTTAATATGACAGATCTCTGGAAGACGGCCGCTGCTAGTGGTTCGAATCTGCGTGACGTCGCGAACCAAACTCATATCGCATGTAGAAAGTGAACCATCCTTTCTGTTGTCCCGAAATATCCCCATTAAAATCTGCCACAACTACACTGAGAGGGATGTCTTCACGAGCGACACGCGCGAATAATGCAGTCGTGAACATCTCAACTTGACCAATCAAGGTACGTAATGAAGTGCACATTATCAATATCACAATTCCATCATTACTCAGCACGTTACAGGAGCCTCCGCAGTCAACGTCTCCATTTTTTGTTCAAGTACGGGACATACGGACGCGCACACTTCCTGTCCTTTCCGTAGAGTTCCTCGACGCCATTGCCGCCGTACATAGTGGAGACACCCTTTGAAAGTGTTCAACGCATGGTTTTATTGTTTCCTGCAAGACACATGGACGGGAATGAATAAGATGATGGAGACATCGCGAGTAAACCGCGTTGCGGCGAAAATTACGGCGCGGCCCTGCTACAGTGACTTGCAGCGGCTGCGAGCGAGTGACCCAAAATGGCGGTGCCGGCCTATACGTGTCTCCACCCTGTACGGCGGAGACGCGGAAATCCAAGCACCCTACCTTTCGACGACACCTACTCGAGAGTTCATGCGCGCGCCACGCACAATCTCAGCATAAATATCAATCGTGCATTTCTCCTCGATTCTGAGAGGCACATGGATTGGTCTTAGGACTTCGTGCCTAAGCTCGACACCTTGGCACCCACCCGACATCCCGCCGCGCGCCCAATGCTTACAGCTGTCAAAACCTGGGGATGAATAATACGCAGAAGAGAATAATAGCCTCCTTTTAAGAGTATAGCAATAGGATTTATTACCACGGACATGAATAATTCGCCTCACCTTAGCCACCTCACTGTAAATTTCACTCAGCCAGTAGTACTTCGTGCACTTATACCTATACAAACAGCGTACTCGATCGGAGTACATTAAGGTGCGATGGGAGCAATGTGCGAACGAATTTTACCATACGGAAACATTTTCAAAATGTCACAAGGAGCTTCGTTGTACTTTTACCTTTTCTTTCAATCCTGTAATTGCGTTTTCATAGTCTATAAGCTTATTAAAAAGGAACGGCAATAAAGAAGTCCTTAACACAAGACAAAAGAGGTGCGAGCGCACCCTGACTTCCATGTGATGTTTAAAAAGGCGGAAGGTTTCAGCACTATCCCCACCGGAAATTTTTTGTCATGATACTTACTCCCTGCGTAGCCGTCTTTAAGGCGCTGTTGGTAGGTTCCTGCTCCTACCTTTCAGCAAACATCGAGCCTTAAACGGCAGCACATAGACTTTATCTATGTAGTAGGATCGCTAGCCAAAAACTATCTACATCCCCTCCCCCATTTAACAGAGCCCATCAACGCGACTAAAGTGATGTCATTCAATGCAGGTGAGGACGTACTTAAAGCATGGCTTAACTTATCGGCGCGAAGTTTACAGTCAGAGGTAGAAAGAACCTGAAAAGACCAAGCCGCTATGGCTGGGCATGAAATGTTAGCGTGCTACCAAACCACAGTATTCTTAGCGGCTTTGGTGTTATGTTGTCGCTGCGCGCATAAGGGCAACAAAGCCGCGATATTTTTTTTTAATTTTTTGCATCGTACCTGGACGCCTTCATAAGTCCTCACGCATGTCGCGGCACCGCGCATACAAAGATTGCACCAAATTGGGGCTTCTCACGCTAAGGAACGAAACATCGCAAGTGGACAAACACGTTGCCGTCGTATCCGGCGACAAGCTGGGCGTGTACAAATAGGAATTTTCTTTTTTTGTTTCCGTCACGGCTGCAACCTGGGAAATTCGTGGAAAGAGAGCGTTAGGTCACGTTACTGGGAGGGTGGGTCAATATGGAGTCGGCACTGGTGGGGCCGAGGCCAGCCGTCCACTTCAGACCCCCGTCCCTCGGCCGTTAAAAAGCGCCATTTGAAATGCAAATAACCTGCTGTTTTGTTGAAGCCATCTCTAAGAATCGTAAACATTCCGCGCCAAGAGTGCTTGGCGGATAATGAAACCATGCCGCTCATGCCTCCTTTGCATCCCTGCAAATTTTAACGAACTCGATCGTTCATAAAATTTTCTGGGAAGTCATCCAGCTTTCGAAGTCACCTGAGACGCGACCGACAAAGCAATCGCAGTACCGAGTTGGTCTTTCGACACGAGAGGATAAAATGCGCGAAAAGAAGGGATGAAGGCAAACAAAATACCATACCATGCGTGTTGGTGCCTTCTTTCTGTTGGTTACATCCATTTCCCGCATTTTTCTGAACAACCTGCAAATGAGCTCTGTAGTGATCAGAACATCAATATACGAGTTACACTAGAAATCGTGGTTCAGTAACTAATACATAAAATATGATGCTGCTGGCCACTGGATGCTTCTTAGGACTCATGTTCCGTAGGAGTTCTGTTATAAATTGTGCCCCTTCAAGACACACACATACAGCGGTGGTCCTTTTTGCTTGACGCTTCTGCACAACATTTTGAATAATTTATTTTGTGCAGAAGAAATGTCTTACTTTCATGTTTCTGATGTCTTTGATGTTCTGTGCGGGTGCGACTGTATTTAAATTACAGCCGCTCTTTTAATCAAAACTGAGCGAAAAAGAAAACAGCAAGAGCTGTACTTAAAATCATTTGGAAGCTTTTGAAAACACTTCGCCGTAATGCGGTACATATCCTTCTCAGCCAAACTGAAGCCTATATTAATGCTAGACATATCAGCTGTATCTGAGATGAATTCCTTCTCAGACTACAGGTTGGCTGTTCTTAATTTCTGGGCTTCTTCTCTCCTTCGTGCATAGCGGAATGCTCCCCCGGAAAACAAAGCAAAGATTGGGATGCTATTGAAGTAGCCAGGCAAAGCTTTCGGAAGTTCGCCTTTTCGAAGCTTCGCTTTGGAGAAGCCGTTAGCTTGCATCATAAAACAGCGAGCGAAACATAGAATGATGAAAATTCCCAGGTGTGAGATCAATCAATGACTGACGAAGGCGTCTCGAGGGCGTCTCCACAAACACAGCGTCGCTTCGTCTTGTTACGAGGAGAATGGAAGCAAGACGGTACACTGGCAACATCTATCTTTAACCCCGATACAACTTCCGCGGAGATGAAAACATGGCGGCGGCTTCGGTCAGGTAACGCTGAATATGCAAAGAAAAAGCTTGGCTTAGTCTGTTTGAGTCTTGATTTCGCTTGTTTAACCTTTGATGTAGCTGTGTTGCCGACCACGGCCCAACGCCGTTCGGTCCTGTGCAACGCTTACAGGAGGAGGCCGGCCTCGCTTTTATTCGCGGAGAACGCGGTGTTCCTCTTCGCCGGGCGCAATATGAGTCACGTAGCCCAAGACGACCCAGCGGCGCATGCGCGGGAGGCGTCGGGGTTGGTCGGCTGCCGATCAGCTGAGCGCCCGCGACCGCGCGCCGCCCAGCTGATCAGTTGAGAAGAATGACTGAAAACGGGGTCTTGTGCGGAGCGCCGAAAGCGGGCCCGGCGAATCACGCGATGCGCTTCGAGGGGTGTGTCGTAGGAGGAATGTCTGAGGTTAAAAAGTGAATTTTGGCATTCTCTGCGAGACCGCTGGACTAAAGTGGGAAAGCTTTGCTTTAAAAATCACGCATCTCTAACCAGAACCATAGCCTGCCCAATGCAGAGCAACTGGCTTGGAACAACCGCAGCACTACATTTGATTGAAACCTTTGGTTTAGACCCATCCACCAACACCAACAATCTTTGTTCTTGGAGAATAGAACAGAGGCGGGGTCAGCGGCCCCGTTTGAAAGGGCGTCTGTTAGTGTATTTTGAACGTCTAAATAACGCGCTTCCTACGCTATGTACAAATTGGAATGCACCCTGGAGGAATGTCATCCCCAAACAGGAGTGCAATGAGGGAAAGAAGGGGGGTAGGAAAGGGTAAGAGGGCAGCTCTCAGGGAATAAAATGGACTCCATGGGACGATGACAACGGGGGAACAAAGGACCCGAGGTTCACCGGCGAAGAGCGGTCACGAAGGAAAGCAGGCGAAGTCATCCCGAACGCCGAGAGAGGGCTTAGCTCGCTGACCGGCGCAGGAATCCATCTAATTACGATGGCGCCAAAGCCGCTGCCGCTGGCCTTTGTGAGCGCCTTTTTGTTCACCGACAGGATTTTTTTCTCTCTGCGGAACAAACTTGCCCTCTGGTCTTCCTCAAATTTCAAACATGCCCCCCTACCTACGCTCCTTTGCAAGCCCCTGCTGGCATTATGCGCGTGCGGGAAACGCCGCCAGCCAAGCCAAAGGAGAGCGAACGCCACCCGCGTTGGTGCCAAACATAGTTGGGCTTTAAATGCGCCTCCGGAGTTCGGCCAGCTTATGTTCTAAATCTTTTATGGGGCGTCGAATTCATTTATCTGCGTCCAGCAACCTTTTAATCCTTCCTCTTCAGCCATTTTTTGGGCAAATCGACATCGGGTACACCGAACAGCGTTCATCTTTATCGGCCGTACATTCGAGAACTGGCCTGCAATAGTGCTACCGCTGCGCCTTGGTGCTCGCCCAAAGAAATGTTTTTTATTACCAAATCAACTGCGTAATCTAAAACAAAACAGCTTCGCTGGCCATTCATTCATGTCCTCGTGGAGGCAATAAAGGATATCAATTTGTAAGAAAAGGTTACCGCATACCTGGCGTCGTTTATCGCCTAAAGCCTATTATACATGGTGCGAATTTACCAGAGAATTAGCTGATGCGGCCCCGCTCGTGCGATGAAAAGATCTATTTTGGTTGCTGCGGCAAATTTCCATGCGTTTGGAATAGCCGTACTTTCCCTGTGAACGCTGCTTCGCCCTTGTCTCTTTGCCGTGCAACAAAGTAAATGTTTTTGTCGCAGATGCGATTCCGAAGCACCGAATTAACCAGAAATTCACGTGAAATAGATCGGGGTTTGCGTAGCGAATACAGACCCTTTATAATAACTTACTACGAGAAACGTGTTTCCTTGATGTTTTCAGGGTTCTACGGAAGAGCTGGAGGTAACCCTGGTGGTTTAACGCATAGTTATTGACTGACCATTGTTGGATTCGTCTGCATGGTATTTTGCCACTATGGCCATGAAACCCCTCAAATGCTTCTGGATCGTTTTAGGCTTACCTGGATGAATTAACTCCAGTTAATTCATCCAGGTAAGCCTAAAACGATCCAAAAGCATTTGAGGTACGGTCGTACCTCAGGGGGAAAATTTAGCCCATTCATTCCCCTGCTAAAGCCTGGCAAATTGCAGTATAAACTGGACTCATTCCGCCGAGTTTCCTCTGGCAACCTGCGTTGATCTGAAAACACTATCTGTTACAATAACAACCAATGAGCGGTCACGGCAAAGAAATTAGAAAGGAAGACGCATTGCATTTGCGCTGTTTTTCCAGGACTTCGGCGTGTTCTAGCCGCCGCGGGTTATCGCGATCCTCATGTGCATCTTTAACCCACAACGAGTGCAAATACTAAAAATAAAATAAAGATTAGAGGCACTACTCGAGCTCTAGCATAATCCGCTCTCTTTGCGAGTTTGAAGACCTGTTAAAAATAAGCGCTGCTGCTCGAAATTTGATTTGCAGTCACCAAAAAGCCTCCCGTTTATTCAAGTCCAGTTTTTTTATTTACTTCTCGTAAAGTTTTTTGTTATTCACGGGGATGAAATATATAGGGTGTCACATAATTTTTGCATGTTCTGTCCATTCTTTCGTATGGAATATCGGGGGCTTAAAGAGTTAAAGCCCTCTACTTCCTATTTTGGATACACAGGGTCATCGCATGAACCCATCTCCATGATGGTAACCGAATAAGGCGGCGAAAGTGATCAATGAAGGCGTTTTCTTATGTTAACTTTATTTAGTTACGGCGATTGAGCTCAAGGGGTATTGCAGGTGGGTTGTATAAGCCAAAATGCCTTCTAAAATAACGCTATTTGCATTTTTTGTACCGGTTCTATGTCCCTATGTTACCTCGTTAGCATTAAAGCAGTGTGAATGTTGAGAGTGCATTTTGCCCTTTAGCACATATCTTGTTCAATGTGAATTCGATGTCATATAAAGTTTTATAGCGTGAGCTACACTGGCCGAGGTTGAGCAGTTTCGCGTGCTCCTGGAGAACCCTGCTTCGCATGCGCGAGGAGCACTGCCGTCACACGACGCACAGAACGTTGCCCGCTGCCCGGCGTCTCTCACACACCCCACGCGCCCCAGCGTCTTCACCGACCTCCGTTCCGCACGTGGCGGCCCGGTCCATTTGATGATCATGCGAGGGGTCGCCGGGTGTGGAACCGATGCTCGTGCGTCGCAAAAACACCGGCGTGCGCCTTTGAACCAGCTTAGCTCTGGGGCGATTGATGACGCTGCGCCGGAGCCACTTGATAAATATGCATGTGTCACATAATGCGTAAATAGTCTATGTGTGTCATTGAAATAGCAGTAACCATGATAATCAAGCTAATACTAGACAACCAGGAAAGCTAAGAATAACCAGCTGAACCTTAGCTCACGCCACGTATATCTTGACATAGCCGAGCTAAGCCACTGCTAATTTTTCATTTCATCATTTGCATACACACGCAGGCATACAACATTTAAGTTTTCGTAATAGCTGAACATCGTTCCTTTCGTTGAAATGTATTTATTTTACTTCGGCGCGTTGTTTAAGTAAAACGCTTTTAGAGCAGCCGTACAACAGGCAGTATTCTCATGTACTTTCTAGACGCCGCGGTGGCTGAGTGGCTAAATGAGTTGTGTTACTGAGCCGACCAACCCCTGCGTTAGTTTTTCTAATGGCGTTAAAAAGCGAAAACGCCCGTGTGTCGAGAGTTTGGAACGCGTTAAGCATCACCAGGTGCTGGAAACTCTACACACGGGCGTTTTGTTTTCCGCGTTTCACAGAAAAGCAGCCACCGCAGTAGGGATCGAACCCACGCCCTTGGGCTCAGCAGCACAACGCCATAGGCAGTGAGCCCTCGCGGCAGGTCTGTTTACTTTCTTCTTCAACGGAGTCCATTAATCCGAATTAGCAAGCCTTGGTATTGGAAGGGATAAACTTTGCATAATAAAACATTCTGAGGTATTTAGGCCTACCTATGTGGCTTACAGGCGCAAGCACTGTGGCTTCACTGTGGACTGTTCGCCTCCGGAGCTTCGGCGTTGCTGAAGTACTTGCGTAGTTGACAGCGCTTAGCTGGCGGGGAAACTCGTGTGCACTCAACGTCGCTGCGCTTTCTGTTCCGAACGCTGAGGGAGTCACTCGGGGAGCCCCTGCGAACCCGACGTAGACTGACAGCGTTCAGCGTTTGAGCAAACCCATAGACATACTGGGGGATTTTAACGCACAGCATTCGCTTGGGGTTACCCAAAGGCCACACCTAAAGGGCGCCGGCTGTGGGAAGCTGCACAAAATGAACACCTAACATTACATACCGACCCCTTGTTTCCCACACCTCAGGAAACAGCGCCTGTCCGGATACGACACCTGACCTAACATTCCCTAAAAACATAACACGCGAGGTTAAACGGGTTGGCACTGGGCAGGGCTTGGGCAGTGATCATAGGCTCATCCAACTCGAGTACCCGCATACCTAAAATCTCCCCCAAAAAGGAACAACAGGTTCATCGAGTGGGACCTCTTTCGTAAAACAACAAAAACACAACACCTACAGAAGACACTCTCAGAATGGGAGGAGGGGTTACACAGCAGGGTCGAAAGAGCCACCAAAATCATAAAATCGGCCCCCCAGCCTACCGCCGCTGTACTCGCATATGTCCAACCTAATCCAGGCTAGGGACAGCCTCAAAACAGACTGATCCGCCACAAACCCAGCCATGGCCTACAGAAAAATAGCTTACAATAATCGGGAGATTGAGAATCACGCGTCCAGACTGTTATCTGAAAACTGGAACTGAGTGTGTGATTCCCTAAATCACACTTTCAACACCAAAAGGACTTGGAATATCTTACGCCACTTTCTCGATCCAACGTCGATCGAATCGTCCCACAGCTAAATGGTGTCCCCTGTGACACCCCCGGGGTCATGATATGCACTCATTACACATTGACACAACACTATATACCACAAGGCCCTCCAACAGGAACACCCGCCTTACACCGGGTAGGCCAACGCCACCTCAGATGCACATTTTACAGAAGCCAAGGTCAAGCTGCTATTTATAAACTAAACACCAGGTCGGTGCCTGGCACTGGCTACATTACTAATAAGATTCTTCTACAGTTGGACATTCTGGCATGACGGCCATTTTTAATGAATATTTGACCCAGGTCAAATTTCCCAAAAAATCATGAACGGCCAAGACCAAAGCCGCGGAAGCCGTCGATCCTCTCAGACCGATCACCCTAACGCCGTACCTTAGGAAACTACTACAGCATATTGTTCTGACACGACTCCCCGGGAACACGCCGAAGAGACTCAGCTGTTCCCTCGCACCATGCTAGGATTTCGCTCTCGTCAATAAACTGAGGATTTTATTTTGTAACTAAAACATCACATCTTGGATCCGGCAGGCCCGCACAACTAAGGTTATCCTTCGGTTTAGGTAACTCTAATGCCTTCCACACCGTGCGACACTCGGCCATACCAGAGATGGTGAACAAGAATCGATTTGGGGAGCGCACTTACAACTACATTAATCGTTCCTCTTATCTCGTATCCTCACCCTTCATTTCGGAAACATGCACTCGGGCTCCATTAAGCTGGGTAGTCTAGAAACTCCCCAAGGTTCGGTACTCTCACCTTCCTGGTTAACCTAGCCATAAGGGACCTATTCGCTCAATTTTTCTTGTCTTTTGCTTAACTTTATTTCGAGTTTTTTCCTTGCACTACATTGCGTGCCATTTTTATTTAACTATTGTTTTCTGTCTATTGCTGCTTTCCCGATTTCTCACATCACTTCACTGCATTTTAATCATCCCCATCTGGCGTAGTCAGCAAGCACTGCCGCTAGCAGAACTGACCTCTCCAGCCCACATTAAAGAGCTCTCTCTCTCTCTCTTCTCTCGAACATACGCTACCTACATCATTCTATCTACGCAGACGACATCACGCTGTGGATGGCTGGAGGCCCCCGACGAACAATCAAGGAAGCCCTGCAACGGGCAATAGACAGTCATGCGCGGCTTATTGTGTTCCGACCAAAACTCTGAGCTTTTTATCTACAAACCACACCATAAAAACCCACCGATACTGAACGTAACCACATCATCAGGGGCCAACATTCCCATAGTTCCCTCCAAAAAGTTCTTGGGACTCCACCCTAATGGTAATGGCCAGCATACTGATGCCCTCAGGAGATCTAGAACAAGGTATATCAAACCACCCGGCTCATCTCCAGGGTTGCGACAAGGCCCAAGGGCATGAAGGAGTCCCAATTCATTAAAATGGTACAGGCCAAGTCATCTCGCGCGTTACATACGCATTGCCTTTTCTTACCCTGCGGAAGACGGAGTAGGACAAGGTTAATAGCCTCATCCGTACGGCACACAAGCGAGCACTCGGCCTCCCCGAACACACATTAACTGCGGACCTACTGCACCTCGGGATACACAATACCCTCTACGAACTTATAGAGGCACAGCGAACGGCTCAGCTAGAGAGACTCTCGCAGCTGTGCCGGTCAGTGCCGGTCAGCTCGCAGCTGTGCAGGTCAGTGGACCACAAATACTACACTACACTCGACTTGTTGTTATTCCGCCTCCTCAGAGGGATGTCATCAGAGTGTTCCCTAAGCCTAGGCGAATGCACCCCATCCGCAATACGGAACGCCGAGAGGCAGGAGCGAAGAGCCTTGCCAAATAACACCCACCGGAGTTCCTGTGGTATGCCGCGGATGCCGCGCCATATCAAGACAAGAACGCATCAGTTCTAGCTATGGTCGACTCCAAGGGGAGCCCCATCGCTACAGCATCTGTAAGCTGCACGTCCTGCAAAGAGGTAGAAGAAATGGCAATCGACCTAGTCATAGCCGGTAAACTGAGTGTTCATTTCTGGCTGCTCGCTATACTGTGTAGCACCACACACTAAACCGGAGATGAGGAGGAAAAATAAAATTTATTTGCATTGGGAAGTTCATGGGCGGGTGGTTACCACTGGGCACAGGCCAGCATAAAGTGGGTAAGTGTGATAGTTTCCGCTTTTACCGACAAAAAAATTCGGTGCTGGCAGGCCTAGTTCACGGTGAACACAACTCTACTGACGTAAGACCTGCCCAGTCTCATGATTAAAACAAATGTTGGTGTTGCCGCTCTTGTCTTTTCAGAGGACTATTGGACTATTGCCCCCCCCCCCCCCCCCCCACCTTTCTCAACCTTTTCTCTCTTTCTCTCTCTCTCCTCTGCCATTCTTTCAAAAGCATTGATGTAATCAGAGGAATGTTTGTCTAGTTTATTTCACCCGCAAATGTTTGACTCAAGGATGGTAAAAAAATTGGCCACTGATTACGATACTCCCTAACGCGTTATTTGGGCGCAGCTGTTAGCTGTTTTGACTGGGAAAAATATGTTGAGGCAAAGAATTTCAGACAGGCATATTTGTATGGGTACAGAAAACTTGTATTCCCAGTGGCTCACGAAGCACATGCACCGGTTACCTCGTTATTGTTCAGACCTCACTCGGGGTTCTGGCGTCGGCGGTGGTGAGCCTCCGCTCTGGCAGCTCGTTTAGCTGCAGCGGCTGACGAAGCGCACCCGCAGTTCAGCATTCACTCCTGGTGGCTGTAGTGCGCTAAGGCAGCACTGGCTCGTGTGTTCTCTAAACGGCAGCTATGGTGAGCCTCTGCGCCGGCTGCGCGAAGTGCGTCTCAGGAAGGGACCGCGACCTGCGAACTGCGCACGCCCCCCTCGCGTTTTCGCCAACCGTCGTGCAGTCGAGCGTCTCGTGCGGGCACAGCATACAACCCTCTCCCCGCACACTTTCCGAAAAGCGTCTCGCGCCTCCACAGTGATCCGCCCTTTCCTCCCGATTTCTCGACACTCTCCTCCTCTGCTTTCTGGCATTCTTCGGACTTGCCATTGTCCACGTGATGACACCGACAGCGACGCCCCTGAGCCAAGGAACGGGCTCCAAAGGGATGCGCCCTAAAACGAATAACGACGGCAAAATGTCGCAGGCTGTTGACCCTAGACGCCGGGTTCAGCGCCCTCATGCCAGCGCTTTTGGCAGAGCCCTGGCTGAGGCGCTGCGAGAACCCCGACTAAGCATCGATCTCCTAGCAGCCGCCCACGCATCCCGAGCTCCGTCTTCTTGGCGCAGCCTATGACTTCTCCGCCAAGAGCCTAAGAAGAGCGTCTAGGACCGCCCCCAGGAACGAAACCGGCGCCTTGGCCTATCGCAGGCGAAGTGCGTCAGTACGTTCTTTCCGACACCGCTCACTGGTCAGCCAATGTCTAGAGCTTCGGTGAAACCTACTCCGACGATTGGACATGCCCCTTATTCTCGCCCAAGCGCAAATTCGACGTGAAGATCTTCGAATAGTAGTTGACCCCCCATCCCGTCAGACTCGTTCCCCAATGGGGGAAAGCGAAATAATGTCTCCCACGTTTCCTTCTGAAACCTGCTTCAATATGAGGGAAAGAAATGAGATGATAATGAGAATATGGTGACACGTGCATAGAAAGGGTGCTCGCGAAGGAGAGCGCCGACTGTGGGGAAGCTGCAGCTTCAAGTGCGACCAGTCTGCATGGTGGAGTAATTCACGTCGAAAGATGAAGAAAATAATAAAGCCGAAAAAACACGACGTTGCAGTAAACGAGCCTTCGATAACTGCTAGGCTTTCGCCTCCACACCACGGAACACAGTTATGTGCTTGAAGAATTTGGAGTAAAGCTGTATTCCTCCGTTCTTTTGTCGTAGGAGCGAGTAATATTAGTTATTCATTTTCTTGTCTTTTTTTCGCCAAAGAGAAATTTTGCGCCTAGTGGAGCAATATATGCTTGTGGTTTTAAAGCGGTGATTGGACGCGCCGCTTTGTCTCGTTACAATGCGTTGCAATACGTCCGCGAGCAGCGGGTGCCCGCCTTTTATTTATAACTGAGAGCGTCGCCATTGCGTCGTTGGTAGAAGAAAGTGCCTCGTTGGGAACCAGGAACGCGTACGTGGGCTTGGCTAGAGCGCCGGCGGAAGTTTACGCCGAAAGGGCAAAACTTGGGGAAGTTGTCTAGGGAAGCAGCAAAACGGGGACGAAATACGCCGTTCAGAAGCAGCGTGTTTCCGTCGCCGTGGAATCACCCAGAGACAAGACCCAAGTAACATAAAGAAAAAGACCCCGCTCTTCAGAGGAGCGGGGAACGGAGTAGCGCGGGGTCTTCTTTGACGCCGGTGCGGTATAACTACTCGTAGATGCCTGAGCGGTGATGCTATAAACTAAGCAGACACGCGACCGTAGTATGTTCCCCCGCTTTTGTGATGCGGCCTTCGGAGTTTTCCAAAGCCCGTTCCCGCGGAAGAATATTACGCAACAGGCCTTCGCCGCTCCTGCTACTACAACCGCCGAATTTTCTTGTCGTTCACCCCGAAAACGTACGGCGAACATGCTTTCCTCCCGTAGTAGGGTTTCCAGCGGAGATAGACCGCGGTGTAGACAGGGCGGAGAGTGGGGATAACGGGATGAAAGTTTTCCGGTGAGCGCATCAGCCGTAGCTATGTTTTTGCTGCACGCAGTTGCTGGAAGGATCGACGTAGCACTCTGAAGCGAAACGGTCTGAACGATGAAAATTTCCACCGAAAAAATCCCTCCCCTGTCTCCGGTTCCGTTCTAGTCTTGTTCCATCTGAACGAAAACGACTGCAAACTCGCATGCTTTTGCAAATCCTGCGTAGTTAGCGCCGACATGATCCAGGATTACCAATGAAAAACAGGAAAGGGAACACAGTCTTGCCATTACGTGTCCTAGGTGTAATCAAAAGCCCGTTGATATGCTATGCTCAGTTCAAAATTTTAATAATAATTGTCACTTACCCGAATGAGTCATATATCGTTGACCAAATTTGGGAACGTGCTACTAAATTTTGCGCTTCATCATCTCGCAAACCGAATCGAAATGGCGGTAATAGGTTAGTACATGTGGCTACAGCTCTTAAATGAAAGATCAAATCCATTGTACAGTGTCGAGAAAGCAAATCAATGAAACGCTGTGCGCTGCATTCCACCTCAGCGGAGCTACTCTTGATAAGCCTAGGCGCTTTACTGCCTACTTCCGTTTGCTTATAGGATAGTCACCATTGAAATGGTGCAAATTAACCTGAACGTTCTTATAACGGGAAGAAAAATTGTCAGGTACAACCGAATCATGCGCATGCGTCCCCAGCTTGCTGAATAAACAAGCAAGACACCCTTCTTGAAAACGCTAGGCTCAGAATACCTTGAACAGAAAAAGAATGGGACGAACCGGGTTTACGTCTACCCCGTCGTTCTATGTGGGAAAGCAGGGCCGCCGTGACTTGAGTGACGACGTCCGCTTTCCCGGCGCCCTGACGGTCGCCGTATAATGTTCGCAGCGCTTGTCGCAAATTTTAGTGCTTGTCTCTATAGGGATCCATATTAGCTCATTTAGTGACATCCGTATTTAGGAGCTGTTTGGTTCCCTAGATTTATGAGCCGTGCCTTCAGGGTGGCACCCAGTGCTATCACTGCTTTTCAAGAAGTGATCTGATCGCGCAGCCGCTGACCTTTTTGCGTCGGATGTACGCGTACATCCCATGGAAGCCGTTATCCTTAACGTACACCGAAGCTTGTGAGAAAAGCATGCGGCTTTATGCGTAACGAATGAAACATCTCGCCAGAACAAGCTCTTTTTGCCAGCGCTCTCCTTCAAGCGGTATGGGCAACGTCACTAAACGGAGAAGGCCTGTTCGTACTATCTGGCTGTTGGCGGGGTGGAGTAGCCAGCGGGTTTAAGGTGTGGCGTCGCTAGAACAAATATTTCGACAATGCAGATATAACCAAAAGGCGTATGTGGAAAAATGAAAGAACACTAATTTAAAGTACACCATCGGGTCTTTTCGCCTGAATGTTTTTCTTTTGCTAAGAAACCCCAAGATACCGTGCGTGTTGTCGAGATTAGACTTGTTTAATGCGCTGGTTTTGTAGTGTCTATCTTGAACACAATCATAGTTGTACTTTCATTTTTCAATTGTGCTTTATTTTACCTTACTCTAATGTACTTGATTGTACGTTTCCCGTACTGTGGCTTTTTGTCTGGTGCTCTGCATATTGTTTGTAATTTTCTTACTCAAAATTTGATTTTCCCGCTATTCAATTTTGCTTATTCATTGTAATTATTGTACATTGCTTTGTAAATTGTACTTTGTACATTGCATTGTACATTGTGCTTCGATTATTCAGAGGCGCCAGCCCCAAAGGGGGTGGGGCCTCTGTCTTTTGGAGCCTTTAGTCCCAGCCGCCCTCTTCGTACTTCTGAGGAAACAAAAACTCTACGTCGGAGGTGAACTGCGAGCCAAAAAAGAGGACATATTCCTTTTCCCATTGAACTCTAGCTTTACCGCCAGAGTCTTTCAAGGCTGACTGAGATGGAACTGGTTGTCATCAGCGGCGCGTATTTGCTGGCCTATTATCATTTGTTGTGAAGATTGAGGAAGCAATGCCCCGAGGAATGCTACTATGAACAATAGCAACACAAAAGGCATGATTGATTGATTGATAGGCTTTAATGAGAAAGAGGCAAGAAGCCCTGGCGGGAAAAGGGAATAAGGGGGGGGGGGGGGTGTTGCAGATTTATAGACGATGCACTGAAGAGGGGACCGATGTGCACGTAGACATGGGTACTCTGAAAGCTCTGAAAGCATCGGTCAATGGTTTTGTGGGCTTGGGTACCACCCGGAGCACATGTGTTTCTCCACTTCCGTCGATTCGAAAAGTTTCGAAGTGCATATTTTCAGTCGAAAAAGAAGCCATGTGCCCGCCATGGTATTCTATACTGCCGGCGGCCCTTTCTCTCTTTTTCTTTCTTTGTCGCTCAAGGCAGAGAGACTAAGTGCGAACCAGAATTGTAAAATAGGAGGCTTGTTGAATATACACAGAAAGGAAAGACTGCAGTCAAGAACCCCAAGAAAGACATAGGGGGACTAGTCAGTCTTTTTTTTTTTCATGGTGAAATGAATTATTTTTTGCAGTGTTTGAAGGACAGGAAAATCGGAGCGGAGAAAAACATGCTCTCCGTGTGGTATCCGAACCCACAATTGTCTGAATACTTCAAACTAGGCCATCGGGGAGGCTGTGGCTCCTCCACGTACCTGGCTATTTGTGTGAATGTAATGATTTCCTGTGCTTAACTGGGGTAGCCAGCGCTGCCGCGACAACGCGGGGGAAGGGGACCTTTTTGCACTGGGCGGTGACAGGGCGTATATGACGTGTCCTAACAAGACCCTGTTTATTCCACAAATGGCACCAAGACGCCAGAACCGAGGCCCTTGCTAGGCGTTTAACAAATCATAATTGGGGTGAAGGGGCTCATTTAAAAAAAATGCCAGCCATGCAAAGGGGTAGGGGAAGTTGTCAAATATTTTTTCTTTGGGAAATAGATTTATTTTCGAGTATCGGAAAAATTGAATGAGAGTGAAGAAAAATGTTCTGCCCAGTTTGAGCCGAACCCATAAATACGATCATTAATAACCATTGGCCGCGATTAGCATCACATAAAACGAAAATCTCCCAATATTTATAATTTAAAAAATTCGCTACTTTTTACAGGTCATTTCCCTTATTTTAGGGACTTTATTACTCTGAATGAGCGTCAATTCCTTAAAAAATTATGGCAGACAGTTACGCAAACACCGTTTGCATAACTGACCCAGCCTAGAGAGTTTCAAATTTGGAAGCAAGTAGAAAAAAATTCAGGGAAGCTTGTATTCACACGCAAGATGTGAATGGCGAAGGTGTTTTAGGTGAGCATTGCCGGACACATAGTTAAATTTCAGTATCATTGTTTATTTGCAAAGTTACAATGCTAGAAATTGTCGTCATATGCATGGAAGAGGTCGTCGTATTCTTCGCGGTGAATAGTGCATGCGAAATCATCCTCAACACTGTAGACTCACCGGGTCTTCGTCATCGACTCGAGTCAGGGTGCGGGATCTGCAAGTCGTTTCGGGAAAGGGATAGGACCTTGTAGCCATGTGTCCAATTACCCCAATAGCTTCTAGAGAATGCGGCAGCCGGGGTGACCTCCCAGGCAGGGTATCCTTTTAACTTTACCATTAGCGCTGGAAATATTTTTACATGCGCTGTAGCGTTAGCGGCAACGCAGGAGTTTCTTTTTTTTTAAAGCCACTGCGCGAGCAGGGGACTCAGTGGTGGCCGGGAGGAACGCGTTTACGAGCGCTATGCATTTTCTCGCTCATCGAAGGGTTTTTTACGAGCGCTATGCATTTTCTCGCTCATCGCCAGCTTTATTTTTTTTTTTGGGTAAAGCCACTGCGCGTGACAAGAATTCTTGGCCGTCGCCGCGAGGCACGCGCTCAAGAGCGCTCGGCATTTTGTATTTTTTCTACAACGGCGATCTTACGGCCAGAAACAACCGGTCCGCTGTTAAAATTGTACTAGTGCGTGCTAGCGCGTTACAGTCCCGCCTGAAAAAAATGGCGAAGCTTGCTTTAAGTCGCGCAAGGCTTGAGCCATAGCGAAGCTGCAGCATTTTTTCTACGTGAGCACTGAACGACACATCACCACGCGTTTGTACAAGTTTCAAATTGTTTATGTACATGTTCCGTGGTCGTTTTGCATGTGCTGTAGTGGTCACCGTCATATGCATCGATATCGCCCTGTTTCTGATGCCAAGTATTACATGCGTAATAGCGTTTGACGACAGCTGGGGCCCAGCGGCGGCGCGTACGTGCACGACGCATGCGCGGCGTTCTGGAGTCGCGTCGGGGTTTCCCGTGGGAAAGGGTGTTGCGCCAGCGTGGCATTGTTGGTTGCTGGGGCGCGAGGCGCTCCTCGGAGTTCTCACCATTTTTTTTTTTCTGCTAACGCAACTGCTGGAGTCGTGGACGCTTCGCGGACTCCGCGGTCACGAGCGCTCAACTTTTTTTAAGTGAATGCATTTATAAGCGACCCCAAACCATCCACCGCCGGCGTGGGCGGCGGCGGGGGGTCCGCAGTGCTCCTCTATATTTAAAGAAGAAACAGCATCCGGCGCCAGGTTTCGATCCGAGGACTTTGGGGGCCGCAGCCCGACGCTCTAACGAATAAGCCACGGACGCGACGCTGATATTGTCAGTAACGCCCCTTTATATCTTTAACGCATTCAAACTACGTCGTCAGCGGCGTGCGTTGGCGACTCAGCGGCGTTATAGCGGCTTGATAACTGCGTGGTGTACACGTGATACTAAAAACCCGATGGAAGAGATGGAAGAGAAGGCGGCGAGGCGGTGGGCTGCGGGGGCCGAGCGCAAGCCCCCAAAAGAGGCCGACAACCGTGCATTCGCACTTTCACATTTTTCCCCTCGGGGAAATGCGGGGGAATTTTTTCTCTCCTTCGGGTTTTCGCCAGTGTTTTCTTGCAAAGCCGGATAGGAAGCCGTCAGGGGGCGCCGTCCAGTGCGGGCAGAGAGCATGAAGAAGTGAGAGTAATGTGGAGTAGTAGGGTTTCCGGGCCTCACCTTTCCGTATGCAGTACTTGCTTAAAATACACGCTATTTATGCCTTGAAGAGAACCAAAGAACGGTGGGCCGTTTCCTGAGGAGCGAACTGCCGCCGCGGCTTCGCAGCTTGCGAATGTCGGCACGGCTTGAGTTATCCCTTAAAAAAAATTTTTGTTTATGACTTAGGAAAGTAACATGCGAAGAAGGGTTTATGTGTTTTTTTGAGAGCTTGTGTGCTCGGTTCTGGGCCCTGTTGTTCTTCACTGCCTCAGGCACATCAATCATTTTGGCCTTTACGCCATCTCTGCTGGGCGACGGATGGCTTCACTTTTTTTTTCAAAGTATTTTGGGTTTGAAAGTACTGCCCCAGAGAGACTGGTTATTCGTTTTCTAGGGATCCCAAATTTCGATCTGATTAAACTTCGCTTTGACTTAGGTATTCCTTTAAGTTTTCTAAAACAAAATGAAATCACAGGAATACTGAAATGACGACGCACGACAAAGCAGAGCAGTCTTCAGTTAAATACCACTCATCGCCGAGGGTACTGGCACAATCGAACCCCTACAAAAATCTAGTATGTACTATTTTCTTGTGATATTAGGGGGCTAGAAGATACGCAGATAAGAAATGAGAGCTCAGATAGAATCAATGACGACGACAGAAAAGTTTCCCTAACCTATGGGGCACCGTAAATGGATTGATGTGCCTGCACTTCCATTGTGACCCGCGCAATCAATGGGTGCACAGGTCCGCGAAATTCCTTAATGGGATTGCGGCCATACTGTCATTCAATAATGCACCACGATAATTAACTTAATATTCGCTACTGCGGCAATTCCCTTCCTCCTCTCACCCACCTCTCCAATCTTTTCTCGCGGGGGGCTCAGTTGCACCTACGTTCGTCGATATGTACTTCAGTGATAACAGGTATGGAGTGAATGTCGTCAGCGTTCTGCATGAACTCAGGGTAATTACCCTGAAAAATGAATTTAGGACATATTATATCTTCCCGTCACAAAACTTTGACAACTAGGAGCAGCACGGATGTGCAGCACTTCGTGGGTTGGCGTGCGAAAAAACAATTCGGCATGTCAACAACTCTAAAGTGTTCGGCTGCTGATTCGAAATTAAGAAAAAATTTCACGGGTCTTGTAAATAATGTAGTAGAGTTTTCGCTCGTGAGCGCTGCCCTTATCGTTATAAATCACCCTGGGTTAAACATAACAGTGTGATCCTGGATGGAACGATGGCAATCCTAAGTAATGAGACCGTTTTTTCTTCTAGGCAGGCTATTAAAATGATGCTTACTGTTTTCGCATAGTTGTTTAAAGACATAGTCTTTCTTGGGCTACTTAAACAAGAAAATTTTGGTTCGTCTGTATGTCTGTCTGTCTGTAACTCGACTCAGCCACCCGGTCAAAGTGAAACCGAGGTTGCACAATAGGGTTATATACCCACAGCCAAGTATAACGTCTACGTCCGGTGGCAATTTTCATACCTGGCAAGATTGTGAATAAGAACCCGAACAGAGCGCAAATGTGAGGAAAAAATCAATACATAGGTGATATTTGCAGTGTTCATTTTGTGAAAAAGTTCATGGATGCTTGATTTTTACGATAGCAAATAAATACTACATCCACTGCAGAAAAACAATTTCACTCCTCCGCCTGCCGTTGCCAGTGCCACAATAGCTTTTGGCGCCATTTTAAGAAATCAAGCGGCAACAGTTACGAAAGGTTCTACGAGACAGGTTCCACGTTCCGCTTGGAACGCACGTGGAGAAGGGCAATGTGGTTATATGAACGTTGAAGTCAGACGCCTCGATCCACGCGCGTCTCCGCCGTACGGCAGCGCTGACACCGAGGCACCCGGCCTGGAGCAGTACAACGCGGTAAATTCCTCCATCTTGTTTACCTTGGGGGGAGGGTTGACGTGAGAGGAACAGTTGAGGGGGAGCGTGAAAACAAAAAGGGGGAATTTACTTCGAGAATGTCGACGAAACACTGTTTTCTTTCCCGCATTGCAACGAAAGGAGCAGTACGTGACCGTAACTGGATAGACAGCTAAGGTGTTCCAGGTGGCTGCTTTGAGAGCGAAAAAACGTCTGAAGAAGTACCCATCATTTCGCCTGTTGCCAAAAACAAATCCAGACCCCCGTTGTAGCTGGACATCGACGCAAGACGAATCTTTACAGTTGTGCTTCTACATGATAACCTCACTTGCATGTTTTTTCGGTGGACCGTAAATTCCTCGTCATGAGAAACGTAGCGTGGAGAGTTATAAACCCTGTAGTCCCCCTAGACCCTCCGGGACATTTGATGTTTTGGGCAGTGGGGAAATCGCTCGTCCTCGCCAGCACGCTGCTTGGACGCCACCATCACCAAACCCATTGAAGGAAAAAACACGCACGAATGCGGCTTATCCGCCGCGGCGTAAACGCGGTCAGATTATCTGGAGTAACTTCCCCAGCGAGTCCCCCTCCAGTCGCTTCGCCGAACACGCGGTAGAGGCACGGCACGCTGAGGCATGCCTTATGAGGTGTAGGGAAAACCCATCGTGGTCAATTTGTGATCTCTGCTGGGCCTGTGGAATTATGCTCCCAAAAATAGCGTCTTAAGTAGCATAGAGAACTTTTTACCCATCAGTATGCCCATATACGTCCAAGTGACACCCGTTGGAAAAAAAGTTTTTTTTTTTACTTTATGTTATGTTGCGGCACTTGTGTCCCATACTTTTTCCCCAAAACCCAAAAAACGCAGCTGCTTCTTAAACGTCTTCCCTGGACAAATAATAGCCCTTCAAGTTGATATCCACTAACGCTCTCACTCTCCCTTAGCCCTTTTATTTTCTTGATTTTCTACGACCTTTGAAATTACAGCAAACTTTATTAGAGTTCCTCAAGTTGCTACACGTAACCAACCTTCTGAGAAACGCAATCTGCCCGCCGTCCCTCTCCAGGGCACCCAACCTCCGCCTCCGGCGGGCCTAAACGTAATAGCCTCCCCTGCTCCAACAACTTTCCGCAGTTTAGCTCTTTCCTTTATTCGCGAAGCCCGAGAGGTCGAGGCGAAAGGAACGCCCATCATCCTCGTAACCAAGACCGCCTTGAGGGCACGGGGACGAAGAGCGGGGGGGGATTGTCAGGAAGAAGACCTTCCAGGAGGAGTATTCTTACAAATTGAGTTTTGTGATGAAAACGAAAACGATGGGCGTATCTCGAAACCCTCAGTACGCCTACTCCATTATGAGCTAGCTCCGAGACCTCGCGCGAGTATGATCTACAGCTTCGGGAGCCATAAGGTTGGAACGGCGATCTGGTGTAATATGAGAGGCCGAAGCCTCGATGCTTTGTCTTTTCGTATTTATGACGTCGCACTGCGTGCCAGAAGTTTCCGCTTCTCACGTTTTTACTGATTTAGCGGTTCTTTCGCGGGTTGTTCTGCTTGCACGCCCTAGCGATATTTTTTTTCTCTGATATCAAAGCTCATTTTCGCCAGTATATTTTTGTACCTACCTTCCTTCTGCCCGTGCTTACGGCAGCGCATTCAGTAGTGCCTGCTGCTTGTCTGTCGGCATATTCTCCGCGTGACAATCATGCTCAAGATCTGCAAAGTACTGCCTTTCATCTCTGTCTAATGACTTGATTGGGAAACTGGCGACCCCTTCATTGCGGAGAGACACGTCCAGTCACTTGGATTAGAACTTGGCAATCCTTCCTTTCACTTTAGCTAGATAGTTAAAATGGAAGAAAACGAACGCCAAAACACAGCGTACATATAGCGGAAACGTTGGAGTATAAGCGAGTCGCAGTTGCTATTTGACCTTACTTATTTCTGACACCTGCAAGGTGTTACG
The DNA here is from genome assembly GCA_013339765.2 of Haemaphysalis longicornis. NCBI lineage: Eukaryota > Metazoa > Arthropoda > Arachnida > Ixodida > Ixodidae > Haemaphysalis > Haemaphysalis longicornis. The sequence goes on from CM023452.1 coordinate 189,514,310, forward strand.
TATAGCTCTCACTTGTATTCTATCACACTGAAAGTGGTGTGGGACCGGGTGGAAAGAAGAGGAGAAGGAGTAGGGGGAAGTAAAAACTTTATTTCTATATTAGTTCAGGAGTAGAATAAAAAAAAATTAAGCAAGCTCACACTAATAAGTAAGACTCGAAGGGTAGTGAAGCTCTACGCAACCTTTACGACCATCACGACAGTTTTAGGTCCACGAGTGCAGCCCATTGGCTACTTCTTCGCTGCCGCAACGACATTTACTCCATCATTGTTGCTGTAAGGGTGACCTTCCTTCACTTTTTTTTGGAAATTATAATAATTGAACATCACTTCCGAGGGGCGTACGATATGGTGTCTCTTTCTCTTTTCGATCAAGTGCAGCCACGATTAGACTGAACGCTGCAGTCATTCTCGTTCCGAGCAAATGTGGCCATGATTACGTCGAACGCTGGAGTTTTTTTGGCCAACCTTGGCCAATCTTCCTAAGTGGGTATGTTTGGCTTGCAAAACGTGTGCCGAAGACGCTGGGCGGTCACGAGATGCACCGGGCTTTCGCTTAGTACTTTTAACTGCTAGCACAAAAAATTACGATTTGCTTTACAGCTTCGCTATTAAAAAGGACATATAGTGAAGTTAGACAAGTCCCAACCTTCCCCTTTTAACGGGAATGGTGATCGAAGAGTGGTTCGATGAAGAAATTGACGGAAAAAGTTTTGGGTCACTTCCGTAGTGTTCGACAGACGTTGGATTGAGCATGGGATGAATGGAGAAGGTTTAAATTCAAAGAAACGCTTTACAATATTTACGAGTGGGGGGACGTAGTGGATGACAATCTGCGGTCGTCGGCAAGAAAACTGGTTTAAATGTAGTTCCCTACCCTTACGACCTGTTGCAAATCTACTTCTCCCATCGCCAATGCAAGTCTGTCAACTTCACATTCCGCTGTTCTCGCCACTGCATACAAACCACTTCGCTACCCTGTCACCCTTTGGCTTACATGCCGTTTGTCTCCTTGGCATGCGAAAACGTGCACGGGCGAGTCCATCATCTCAGCTGCTGCTTCTCCGTTTTCATCAATGACAAAACCCATGCCATTAGCTACGCTGGCTGCTTTTTGCAAGGAATCTCAGCCTCTTAGAGCTAATCCACCGCAGCGAACATCTACACAAGTTGTTAAGAACAGTGCTAGAAGGGTGGAGGTAAGTATAAAAATGTGTCGATTGTCGCTTTCGTTTTTTGTTACATGCAGATCATTACTTTTGGTGGCCGATATTTTGGAGTCGATGTTAAGGAGGCATTTTGTGGCGTTTTAGGGGCGAAGCTCCTAAAGCCATGGGTCTGTCCATCCCTTGTGTCTCGTGGTACGTGACCGCCGCATGCTTTCGGAGATGGCAAAGTGGGCCGCGTTGCAGCGCAAGAACCGGCTGCAACCGGCAGCGCAAACTGGTACCGGGAGCGCGAGCTGTCTGTGTTCGCCAAAGAGGGGCGAGCGCACGTAATGCGAGGGGGGGCACGCAGATCACGCCACGAACGCAGGGAGTCGTTCTCGGAGATCGAACGAGACGCAAGGACCTTTGCTCGTCTCCTCTCGTCTGTTCGGGCACAAGTTCGCCCCAAATAAAAATTCTTTCTTTTCCCTTGTGTCCCATCCTAAGTGACAAATTGTGGGGGAGGTGGGGGTAGTCCTCGATGGCGCGGGGGCTTTCACCAGGTTGGGCCTGGGAGCACTGACTCCGAAAATAAAAGTTGATTTTTACAATGACGCACACAGTCTTAGTCTTTCTTAATGATGTAATGGGGGAACTTTCACGGGAGAGTTACGGTTACGTGATCTCCCCCTCTCGAGCTCGCCCCACTTATCATCATTTATTGTGGATATGGCTTGATTTTTTTTGTTGCAGCCGATTTCGACTCCCGCAACCATTACAGCTGCAAAAAAAACGGTACATTTTTCACGGGGATCTATCATTTACCGAGCATTCAAAGGCCAATAATTTATCACTTATTAGAAGCAGTGGCCTGCCTCATGCATGTCACGTTTTTAGAACTAAAGAAACCCAGGAATCATTATGTACAAAGCAAAACTAAAGTAAATAACTAATGCGGTTGTGATTCTTATCGATACCCCACATTGAATGGTCGCTGCGAATGTGGGCTTGAAATTACCGCATCTAAGGAAAAATTGTGCGAAGAAGAGGCTACATAACATAACAACAAAAAAAACTATCGCCGAAGAAGCCCATGTGATCCACAGAGCAACCACCGATAGTTGCAATTCGACAGTTTTGAATACATTTTTATTACATACGTCACTTTTAATACGAACTTACATTCTGTAATGCTGTGTTTTGACACGGGCATCTTCATAGTTTATTTATGCTTCTGTTGCCCTTTATATACTAGAGAGCCACAGAATGAATCTGATGAACCTACTTTGCCCCCAGCACACTCAAGGATCATTCAATGTAATCAAACAGCGAAATTCACAGGACCCGGCTAGTGTAGCGCTGCCTTTTAGAATGCGTATCGCCACGTCTCGCGTTGTATCAGCGCGTAGTTCCCGCGCGAGGAGGACACTTTTCCGACAGACACCGTTTGTTAACGAAGCACGCGCAGGTCGTGTAAGATGGAGTTTTCAACAGGGCCACAGCTGCTCACAGGAGACAAAGGCAGAGGAAAGCTTGCTTTCGTTCTCACCCTAGTAGGCAATGTGGGAGGAGAATTGATGGGGAATCTCTTCAACATAGAAAGACAGTCTTTACACTGGGTTTTGCGATTCTACAGCAAATTTCTGGGTGGAAGTTCCTAATCCAAGAAAACACCAACTTGCGCAGGCCGGTGATATGGCAAACCTAGCAGATCGCGTGGTGGGGACAAGTTGTAGACGTCCGTCACTCCGCCTTCCCACCGGGTCGGGTGCGTGGGTTTTGAGACCCCGCGGGTGTCGTTACGACCTCTAAAGTAGCAGAAGGGTGTGTGTTGGCAGACGAAGCAAGCAAGTTGCCGGCACGCACCGTGGAGACGGGAGGAAGAGTTGACGCTTCTCGGAGTCAACTTGGAACCAAAGGCGCAGAAGCCATTTACTTATGCACGCGGGTCGAGTGCGTCCCTTGAGTTCTAGATGTATCCCCCAGGGCATCCATCAGGCAACATATTTTCCCTCTATCTCGCTGTTCTTCCGGAAATATGGTATGGTCGCCGTCTCTCTCGCAGCAAGTGATGTTCAAGGGACGCGTGTAGAATCTGCTCGGGCTGAAACATTGCCAGAGAAGCGCAAAATCTTCCGGATTCGTTTGTTTCAAGGTAGGGGCAGCTTCCATCCGGATAGGTCTTCCGGTGTTGGCCGGCCATAGAGATCTATCAGTGACCGTGAGCACATTTTCTAATTGCTTCATAAGACGCGACTGTGGTTTCGGGACTCAGTACCATCATGATGTAACAGCTGTCTAAACGCAGTCTCACGAGGAAAGGTGACATATATTTTTATGGATTTTTACTAATAGGCATATTTTATTTAGGCTGCGCAACAGTATTGTGCTCTAAATGTTGATTTAAATTGGCTAGGAGAATAGGAAATGTTTTATAGTTTTCGACTATTTAAGCTGGATCTCTGAGTGCTTATTTTATAGACGTACATTGATAAGTAAAAATAAATACTTGCCATCGGTGCAGTTCTCCTATCTCTAATTCCCGATGGCTCGGTTTTCTTCACCTAACGTTTTATCATTAAAAGAACTTTGAACGAGAAATATACTCCACGACAATGAGCCGCACTCTTTTTTAAAGAAAGCCGCAGCACGTCTACCGGAATAACACCCAAAAATAGTTACACAAACTAAATATCTGAAGTGACACCGGATAATTGGAGTCGATGTCAGAAGGGAGGATAGGGCTTCGGGCACTAGCTCACTCGTGTAGCGTAGTTGGTTGCCATCGGATATACCACCATGTGCGGCAGTGGACAGGGAACAGTAGAAGATATTTTAAGAGGGAACCAGATATGCAGCAATCAACAGCAGTGTAACTATGTGCACAGATCGCTTCCTTTTTATCTGGCACCTGAGCTTTTCCGGCGTCCTTTCTTTTTAAGCAGGTTGACACGCCTGTTCCTTGGGGCCCGTCAAAGAAATTGGAGAGAATTTTAGGGAAACTTGAACCTTTTCTTGAACGCTAAAATGTCTTATGCTGAATAAAAATACGAACATGTTAATCCTTTCCGGCGGGACATTAAGAAAAGCGATGGATGGAAAATGTGACAAAGAGAAGGGAGACAGGACGGATGGAGAAAGTCTGTCTGTCTGTCTGTCTGTCTGTCTGTCTGTCTGTCTGTCTGTCGTCTGTCTGTCTGTGTCTGTCTGTCTGTCTTCAGTCTGTCCTTGAATAAGGCATAAATGTTGTTGGTTGATCTCGCAAGTGCGGTGCCAACGATCATTTTTGGTAGCTGGTTACCCATCAGTGGAGACTATTAGTGATCAACCCCGTGGACCACCCCTGGGTCACCGACCAGAAGCGCGCTACTTACAACTAATTTCGTGGCCCAATAGTGAGCTACTTTGAGTCACCTCAGCCCAGAGGACGCGTGCTGTGGGACTAAAGTTTGGTCCCTGTTGGATCCCTATCTCACCAACGCTTTGCTGCTGATGCCTCTCAAGACGACTCCCCCTTTAATCATATTTATTTGACAGACCTTGGTTTGTTCGGCCTAGAGAGTGATCTCTCACCATTAGCGCACACACGCAGTCTGTCACCGTCGGAATATTTTTTTATAACCACATCGAATTAAACCATAGCCTGGTTCTGCGACTGCAGTGATCTCTTCTAGGAGCTTCATTCAATTTGCTTTTCTAAGACTCGCCGACTTCTCCCTGCCTCTCCTCATGCTTTGCCCGTAATTTGGTCGCGTAGCCTTCCCTTGATTAAGAAAGGTTTTAAACGGACGAGTTACTCGCTGCGACCTCATGAGCTCAGCACGACATCCATGAGATACGCTATGCCAATATCAGTGATCTCGTTATAATGATAGGCATTAGCTTATACAGACTTGAACGAGGAAAGTTAGAAAAAAATACTAACACAAGGAAATCACCCCTCTCGCCACGAGTAAAAGATGAATTGCAGGAAACATACACTAATATTGGAGCAGGCTCACACTAGGGTGAGTATCACGTGGGAATACCATGAGGTCACATGACGGAATATACTCAAAAAGACCACTAGCTTCAGAACGATGGAAACTGGAACTCAAGTGGTAAATTTCAGCAGAAAGACCGCCCTGTCTGTGACACCCAAAATAATCAGTTTTGGGAAAAGGAATGGCATTAAATTGCGTAGCTAACTTTTAATTGAAGAACAGGAGCAAGGTTAGCGAGTTGCGCAGCTACAGCATGTCAGTAATTGAAAAAAAAAACATGGTACGGAGGTCGTGTACAAATGGGCGAGCAAGGAAGAACCATCCGCTCTGACCCATTCACAGCAGGTTTCTCTAGCGTGGTAGCACTCAGACCCGGAAGATGGAAGCACCACCCGGCAGCCAGATGGCAAGGATGGGCTCTGTGCCCTCAAGCCCGAGAGAAGACCCCTTCCAACATGATCCAGGTGGCTGCACACAAGTTGCCAATTCGATCTCGCGATCGAACAAATGCTCCAATAAATGGCAGACGTGTGATCCCTGCTAAAGTCAATACCTGCGGTAAACAACATTGCACAAGTGCGATCCCATCATCATGGCACGAGGCCAACACCATGTCACAGGACCAAGACAACCATTATGGCATGAGACAACACCATGGCGCAAGGATGTCATGCCACCTAGGCACAGGACCGAGACCACGGCCATGGTACGAGGCAAACATTAGCGCACACAACCGAGACCACCCCCATGGCACGCGACAAAGACCATTGCAATGAACCTAGACAAACCACTCATGGCACAGACAAAAAGCCATGACAGAGGATCGAGACTGCTACAGCGATCTGCCATTTCGGTCGCTCACCGACCAAGATTAAAATTGCCAGAAACCGTGGATATCGCGAGCTTGGTCTATGAAACTTAAGATCACCGGGATATTATCCGTGGCCCGGATAATGCTAGAAGCATCCAAATACATCATTACACATCCCTTCCAATCGTCTCATTTTGATGGTGTTGCCTAACTGAGCGAAAATCAACTATGGGTAAATTTTGATATGATATTGTGGAAGTTCTATAGCGAAACCGTTTTTATGTCTCACTGAAGGCGTGTGTCGCGTCAAAACGCACAGCAGGAAAAGCCAATTTTTTGGTAATGATGATTGTAATGGGGGTGAAAAGAAAGAAAAAAACGCTTCTGTGGTCAAAATCAAACCCTTTGTCCCTCGCTTTCAGAATCCGTCGTCTATCTGAATCCACCCATTCTGACACGGTCAAAGCAGTTTGGATTTAGGGAGAGGACATGGACGTGCGCAGAAAAATTATGCTCCCCTCAGTCCAATAATGACGATGGTTCAATGGGAAGTTTTCTCGTGCGAAATCGAATGACGAAGCGAAAGTCAAAGGCACTGCCATCAAAAGGGAAGCTGCGTGCGAGTCAAAGTCAAAGTTCAGCCAGTCGAAGTCCAAACCGTGTTCGAGTCAAAGTCGATACTCAACGACAACCAAGGAATACCGATGCTAAAACGACTCATGGACTCCTGTAAAGAGGAAACCACTCCTACAAGTACACCATAACTGCTTTCATAATTTGTCTCTCTCTCTGTCTCTCATGAGAAAGTTTCGCGTTCAACCACCGTGTCGCTAGACGAAGGGGAGTATAATTTATTTCTTCGTATGCTTCCTTTTTTTTCGAAGAGGTAACCTGTGTGAGAGAAAAAGGGAATAAACGTTTTTCAGAGCAGTTCAGGTGATATCTTAAATTCGAATTTGGGAATTTCTTCTAATAAAGGTATATTTTGGCGCTGTTACATTCGGTAACGCGTATTTTAAAAGCCTAGTAAAACAGCTCCAACTGACTTTGCGATAGTTATACTTGCAGTGACGTTTATCATGCGGAAATGTAGAACACTTAAATGGGGCACGAAATCATCAACAAACAAATGAGCGAACTGCAAAACCGACTTGGTGTGCCCTGACCGTTTCAATATATTCAAAGAAACCCGCGGCAATTACTAAATTTATTCGACGGTGTCTATTCCTTTTCCGAACCTCGAAACTGCGCTCCATCTAATTTAAAGTGATCTTTCTAGATGTTTGGGTGAATTTAGGTGACTTGCATCGGATAGGCGAAACTTTCGTAAGGTTGCGCGAGGCGCGAGGCGCCCTCCTGGCCATACGTCCCTTAAATTACTGAGCAGTGCTTCCCCTCCTCCCGCGAAACCCTGACGAGAGGAAAACCCGTCGGTACAACTAACATGTCAGGAGCCGCTTATTATTTCAATGTGCACCGTTCCGAGCGGAAGTACGCACGTCGGAGAACCACTCGCCGTTGAACGTCGCCAAGGGTGGAGTCAGGGGGCGTGTTCAAAGATGGGGGACACCCCTTACTGGGCAGATGCACTCGCTCCACGGGATGAAGAAGACGTGCTGCACTATTTTCGGACACAGAGTCTTTCCTAAGGACATTAGGGAGAGCCAGTGAGGAAAGGTGGGAATGAATACCGTAAAAGAGAGGGGGAGAGTGGAAAACGGACACGTTGCCTTACACAGGCGCCTAGAAAAATCATGAGCAGCCATCGTGGAGCGGACCTTGCGGTAATGTGCGTGGATTCTCGGAGGACCATTCACACACGTAATTAAGAGCTTCGTTCCCTTCTCTGAGCACGAACGTCGGCCAGAAAGGGGACACCGAGACAGACAGAGTAGACGGTGAATGAGCACTGCAACGAAGCAGAATAGGGCTGTGGGTGGAAGTAGAAGGGGAATGAGCCCTCTGGACGCATGAGTGCCGGCAACGCAATTAACGAAATCGCATTCTCTACAGACCGACCTAGCACCATCATAATGTTGCTGTGCCCTTAGCCTAATTCTGTCGGTGGCTCCTCAAAAGAGCCGTCCAAGAGCAGACGGAGAACTGGAATCGTAAGTCGGTTGGACCATGAACGAAACCGCAGGCTTCTCTGCCAGTTTGTGAAGAATGCGCGGTCCTCCGATGAACTAGCTAATTCTGGCATGTTTGTTACACAGGCGTCGAGGACCGAAGCAACGCTTGGCGTACGCATAGAGCATGTGAAGTCGCGCCCACGGGGATGGTGGGGCAATGCTAACGCCTCACAGCGAGCGAATGGACACATAGATATGCCTTCGCGCTGGACACGGCTTTAGGGTGATTAGGAAATAAAACTGGTCAGACAGCATGGGCTAATTTCCCTGGTGCGCTTGCTCTGGGGCTTGGTGCAGTATCTAGAGATTACGTTGCGCTTACGAAATTTTGTGGTAGCTGATTCACTGGAGCATACAAGGGAATAGTCAAAGGGAATGCTCGTACTCTACACAATGTCCCTTAAGTCTCACCGTAACGCTTACAGTAAGTGCAGTCAAAGCCTCGTGATAATGCCGTTGAGAAGAAGAGTCTCCGAATTTCTCAGACCGCACTCTCGAACGAAACAAGTCTATACCGCTCTCTGGGGGAATATGAATGGACTACATTGGTATGGAGAGTATGATTTCATATAAGACGTTGAAAAGGAAAACAATGTTTCTCCAGTGATTGACTACAAGCTCTCACACGCACTTCCAGTTCCTGCGCCTTAAGGAAGAACGTGTTCTCGAACCGCACTCATGAGTTGGCACTGCGCATCAATAAAATGCTGTAACGAGACTGAAAATGACACTTTGAACGCCACCACCCAAGTTTCTTGCACAGTTTAGTTGTAGAAAGCAGGAAGAGGGAATTTAAATACTGAAAAAAACACGCAGAACTCCAACATTGACTCAATATTAAAGTAATGGGAATACCCGTGAGCTTCTAGTGTCTCTGTGCAATGCGGGCACAAGTGTTTGCCTTGGAATGCTAACCGGCTTTCAACACAGCACAGCGTTACGCTCGGAAAGAGCTGCTGACACGCGTTGTCAGCGCGAAATACTTATCCCTCCAACCAATTAGGATGACTTCCAGCCTATATATTGTTGCGGCTACTCACAAGCATCAATGTTCTGATATGTAATGGCTGCAACCGGCCATCAGCAGACTGTTATACTAGGCTTAAATCTTATGCGCTGTTATGTTTTAGCTGTATGTGTTGCTGAGTGATGTTCCCCTGTGAACACATGGAAATGGCCACTCTGCATGTTATGCGCAAAAAGTCGTCTCCGCCAAGGATGGGCTGGAAGTCATCCTAATTGGTTGGAGGGATAAGTATTTTGCGCTGACAATGCGTGTTAGCAGCTCTTGCCGAGCGCAACGCTGTGCTGTGTTGAAAGCCGGTTAGCATTCTAAGGCAAACACTTGTGCCCGCATTGCCACCGGACACGTCGAAGCTACGGGTCCGAACTTATTCAGAATAATGTCGGAAATCGCGCCCAATTTGCGGTATTTTTACAATAACCTGCTATCCGGGATTGACCCTGTTCAGCGCGGATATGACAGCGTAATAACGGCTCCAAAACTAGTCCCTTCCTGAGCGGCACAAAAATTTTCTCCAATTATGCTTAATTCCGAGCAGCTTTAATTAGGTTTAATTAGGTTTCCCAAGCACAGCCTAGTTCTGTGGAACTGAAGCCGGGGTCCGCTCAACGCACTCCTTCGTAGGGGAGAGGCGCATCCAAGCGGCTCGTTGAGCCGCTAAGGACTTCCGACGAAAGGAAGAGGAAGGGAGAATACAGGGGGGAGACTTCCGGAGATGGCTTCGCCTCTGGCCAGAAAAGTGCAAGGGAAGGGTGGCTGCCCTCGTTAGTCGCTGCCCCTATAGACAAGCCAACACAGGCCCCGAAACCGCAGGAAGCTCGTTTCTGTCAATGAATGGCCGTCGGACGTTTTGGGAGGGAGCAGCGATGTCGCAATGGCATGGCAGTCTATTTTACTGAAGGATGGCCGTTAGGCCAATTTCCACCTGAAGAACCCAGAGATGTAATTGAGTGGCGCTGTTGATGTTACTTGAAGTAGACAAAGCGTGTAATGATAATCATAAAAGGGTATCAACTGAAGAGCCTCTACACAAAGGTGCTAAACTTTCTTTCAACCGACTTCCACTATTTACTTGTGGTGCTACGTTGCCTTCCGACCAATGAGGGTGCAACACCTCCTTCCGGCGGTCTTCCGCACAGACGACGCATCCCCCACTTATATTGCATAGGTACAGGGGTTATGTCATCGTTCCCTCGTAGACTTCATCCCGGAAGCGAAATTTTTCATCTTCATTTAGCCACATTTACTGATCATCACCTAATTATACGGCATCATCTATCCCATGCTGAAAAATAAACGGTATGAAAAAACTGCCGATGCTATATTATAAAAAATTACACCATTTCCCCGAAGGGAACTACTTGCGCCGCCATCGAGGAAATAAGAAGCCATAATATTCCAGTTTACTGAGCCTACATACTGTCACCAATACTTTGAAAACTCCTTACGGTGCAAAGCGTGTTGCGTCCAGTCCGTGAAAGCTCCGCTTTCCTTGTTGAGGTCGTCGCGACACATCGAAGCAAGGAGCTCGAAGTCAAGATGCAGCCGCTAATTCATCCTCTAATTAAACTGGCCAGTAATTGAACAGACTCTCATGTGCCCTTGACGACGACGACGAGAACGGGTCATAGCCCCTAGTCCAAAAACACGCCTCTTAGGCTTGCAAAGAGCCTGCGAGCCTTGTATTCTTTATGTGGTTCAATGGGCGGGCATTTTCTTACAGTCGTAGGTGCGCGGCTACCGTTAAACTGAAAATAGGCGCAGAGCGAGCACTGGTTGAACGGCTGGAGCGAATGGCAATGCAGTAAAATACAAGGGAGAGAAGCGTAAACAATCTTGGTTTGTTCCTCGCGCGTTGGTGCCGGCTTGATTTAGAGTGGTTGTAATTACCATAAGAATGAACCCATGCGTACGAGATTTCAAACTTGAGAGAATCAGAGGAGGTACACAGTAATTCGTAGTCGTCGAAGCGCTGAATATTTCACCATGTTTGTATAGTCTCGGGCACATGTATCAAGAAAGTACATGCTCGGTGCAAAATACGAGACGTCGCCAAATATCACTGCACAGAGTCCAAAATTATTCGCGCTGCATAAAGGTTCACTTGGAACTGCGCGCCCAGTCTGGTTCGCTAAATATTCGGATTTCACCCTTGAGGAGTTGTTTCGGCAATTGGCGGCTATTAAAAGGAGCAGCCAACCAGTGGCCCGCAAATAATTACGTGTATCTAATAAAAGGATAAATGCATATGGTGTGTCAACTTACGACAATAGTGTTATTCACTTCAATTGAGTTAATTTTTACACAATAAAGATAACGGGTTTTCTGGCTAAAAGCTGGTTTAGAAGCATGAAAAAGGCGTAATATGTCGTTACATGGGACAGACGACTAGACGTATTTAACCCCTGCACAATGTTAACTCCAAGAATAAACATACGTTCCAGGCTTGACAATACGAAATTATGCGATTATAATGTAGAGAACCCGATAAATTGTGAAACCTTGGGAAGGGGGAAGCATGAAGTGTATAAGTGTATTCGCGGCCCCTTGGCATTTTTTGCCCACGGAGATAAAGCCGTTGGGGAGTAGACGTATACATACAGCTTTGCTGTAAAAATTTCGTGTCTTTGAATCACGAAACGTTCTAGCGCGTTGCGTTGAAAATTGAGTGTCCCACTATGTTCTTTTCTTACGCGTTTTTCCACAGAAATGAAACGTTCTAGCGCAAGGCTTTGGAAAACGAGTGTCCCGGTGTGTTTTTTTAGTACGCGTTACATTCGAGTGCGATTCGTTGGAAAACGGGTGTCCCGGTGTTTTAGTGCCGTGACTACATGATCCCACCACTACAAGGGACGACGACGACATAAGACGCAGACAGACTGAGCCTCTAAGGGGTTCGCTTCTGAAAAGCGAACGTAGAACATGCACAAAAGGTACAACAGGTTCCAGATGTGAGTATGTCCTCCCAAAGTAATTCCAGATGCAATATGCGCGGCCGAGAGCCAAGGAAAACGGAAACATTAACAAACACGCCTTCCAACGTGTTGGATGTATTTTTCGTTCGTTACAAGTCCGCGAATCATGTTTTAAGCGGCCATTTTCGGGGGCCGTCATTACTCTGGCATCTGTTTAGTATCACGTGAACAACGCACCAGACTACGTGTATAAGTTGGTAAATGGTACGCGTGTAGGGTGGAAATAGGTAAGGAAATTCAGCCCCATAATTGTGGACGTGCAGACAGTGCTAAGCCCGCTTTCACAACAAATAAATTCTCTCTGACAGCGTGCCTTATATAAACTTTGCACACATACATTGCATGCCAATTGGTATACATGTTCAGTTCTTTGAGTGTTCATCATATCTTTAAACTTGGTTTGAAACGCCATGCACAAGGAGGAATTGAAATGTGGTGACAAAATAAAGTTATTTAGGCGTTAATATAAACGGATGACAAAACATAGCAAAAGGACGGAACTTACCCACCTAAGCAGTCTTGACGTAACAAGTCTACAACAAAGAACTGTGGGCTCCGTGGTAGCAAAAACATGAATTTCAGGTGTGATAAAATGAACACCCAGTGCGACTTTGTGTTCCGCTTACACTCCCTTACTTCTTTTCGCTCCTGTAATTATACGATGAAGTTTGTACTAAAGTTGTGTTCACACATCCAGCGTTGAGATAGGCCCATTTAATGTGAATAAAATTAGGTAAATATCCGAACCTAGATAAAGAGGTGGCATTCGTTTGTATATGTTCGCGCTGAAATCTCGGATAAAGATACTCCCTGCAGATGCTATATTGAAGAACGTATAAGGTAAATAAGTAACCACGTTTAGCCCACATCTAGGTTCGACGATCTTGGCCGATTTATATCTGGTGTTAATTGTTTTTTACATTCAGGTTAATACGTTTTTTCTGTCTCATGCTGTTTTTTTCTACGTCATGCTGAATCACGCTGCATCTGTTAGTTTCATACTTGAGGTCAAGTTATTTACTCAAGCACCAACTCATCGCATGGGGGAGCGCCTGGTTCATGAAGTGTTATTTTTTGTTATGTTTCGATTATTTCAAATTCTGTACGCAAGGAGCTGAGCAAAAAGATGCGCACGCACACTGTTCCTCTACCATAGGGCTCTTTCCTGTAAATCGTGCTCTGCCTTCATAAGAGTGTTACTGTGGCGAAGCACCTGTTAAGAAGTTTTATAAGTGCGATGTGCCTACGCTGCGAGCAAGAACTGCCTACCCGCATGTACGCCATGCCATACTAATTGTAAACGACATAACGATCCTCAGTGCCTGCTTAGGCGCTAAATAATGGGTTCAGTCACGATCTTTGTTATCATAAAGTACAGCGCCAAGTTACTAACGGGAACACCACAACAAGGATTGGAGTAATGATGAAGCTCCTCCGAGGCCAAGCAAGTTTGCGCAAGCATTACGAGACTGAACCACAATACGTGTGCGCGCGTACATGAACACGCTAGAACGAAAGAGACTACAGCGTGAGTTCAGATCAAGGGAGAACGAACGACAGTAGAGCGGAGAATAAAGAGGACGCGAGATGTTAGCACATGCCGCGCCTGCGCAGTGCGTAAGCTCGAGAGAGGTGTCGTGCGTGCTGCATGACCTCCACGAACAGCAACGGCGCTAGAGAAGGAGAAGAGGCGACGTGCCGTTTGGGTAAAGACCGATAGAAATGCAAAGAAAGCAGTGTGATACACGCACGTTAAAAATAGCAAGGAGATATTATTGGCGCTGCTCATTAATTTACGCTGATAAAAAAATGACGCGTGCTTGCGCCTACCAATATTGCAATAATATCGTCACACTTTGCCCACAACTTTTATAAGATAATTATATTCCCCACCGCTGTAGTATGTGAATGACGAGACCGAAAATGGGTTCTACGCGCGTCTGTAGGGGTGTGACGTACCATTTGATTACTTTGTGTTTCTCTTCAACTCTAAAACCGTTTTTTTCTTTTGCTATCCCTGGCTACAATTGGTGTAAGCTTGAAATGGCGTGTTTAATGCATCTGACGCTACACTCAACTGGAGGTGAAAGAAATCTATGGAGAAGAAGCAGCAGACAGTAAACTTTATTGACACGGTGTTGTCACTTTGAGGACTAGGACCGCTCTTTATGAGTTACAATGATACGTCACCTCACAGAATGAGGACAGAGTAGTGGCTTCTTTCAGGAGGGACAGTAGGGTGCCATTCTCTAATCAGGTAGTGACAAGTGAATGAAACACTATTTGTGCATTTCTGCATTGACATTTACTTGACTCTTTAGCCCTTTGCACAACATCGGCTGCGTCGGCGTTGTCAGCCTTCAGGAACTCATTGTGGCATTCTAAACCCGTCAATAGAGACAAAGTAAATTAATTTCCTGTTGAAACAAAAGCGACAAATGTCTGCGTGTATTCGGGCTTTTTCAGTGAAAAACAGTCTGCTTATTCTGGAATTCGGGGTGCATGGTAGAAGGGAGATTCTGGCAGGTAGGGTGTGTATCTCGAAGGAAACTGGTTGCGCGCACTATGAGAACAGGTATAATCAAGTGCAAGGCTTAAGGTGCGCGAGTACAACCACCTTGGGAGACGGCAGGCTCTGCGTATGTCTACGAAGGAAGCGGCTGCTTACACAACCTCGCCTTTACGCCGACGCACTTTCGAAAGCATGTTCAGATCGGCGAAAAAGTGGAGTCGTATGAAGGGTGAGAACACGAAGGTCATGGCGGACTGCTTCAACGAACGAGAACGAAAAGAACGAGAACCACCGTGCAAATCCGCGCATATATAAAAAGAAAAAAAAGGCGTTGCCACCCTTAGAAGCGCTTGAACGTGCAATCTTGAGCTGCATTCATAAAACCTGAGCTAAAAATTATCGGTCTATTTCTGGTAGCTCCTGCAATTTGCATTAAATAGCGTGTACGTCCATGTGTCGGTGTTTGAAAGCCCAATTGCTCTTAACACCGACGATGAATTTTATACAATAAAATGCGTAAAACATAAACTACATTACCTTTACTTTCGGCGTTGCCTAGAGACGTAAAAGAAGTAACATTATTCCCTTCCTAAACTTGCCCTTTAGGCTTCTCTTTCGCAGTACATCTAGAGGCAACAGCTTTTACAGAATTTTGTAGCTTGCTTCAGGGGAAAACGCCTGTGTTGTTTGTTTTCTGAGTTCATCCCATGACGATGCCGCGTAGAGATTTATGCTCGCTCCGCAATGGATGATGGAACTTTCGGCTGTATTAATACCTTTAAGCTCTTCCAGCCGCCCGACTAGCATTTTTATTTTTTGACTGACCTAATCAGGGTGCGCACGCAAGGCCAAAGAGACTGAACAAGCAACCGGGAGTTGATGTACTTTTCACGTACGAACGCACTCAGCCGCTTCTCATTTTTCGTTATTCCTGTTTGCGATTTGCACGCGACAGAATTAATTTGTCGGCTTAGCTATTTACTTTTGCCGTGGAGGGCTATAGGTGTATGCGTATAATAACGAGAGCCGCCGAGCCCGTGTTGACTAAAAAGATGATACAAACCAATATGCGACAACAGGCATGCTTTGAACATCGAGGAGTTGGTCCTACGACATATTAATAGCAAGAAAGTTTAAGCTTCTGCTAACAGGGAAGCCTGAAAAGTGCTTTTGCGTGTACCTGAGTAGCTCTCTCTGCAAGAGAGAAATATTTTTCTCATGTTGCCGTCTCTAACGACTCATCACGGTCCCGCGCAAAACTCCGCTTTAATAAAGATAATCTTGTTAGATTTCAAGGGAACAAGGCGTGTAATAAAAGCGAACTGTTTTAGAATGGGGAAGAACCGCCTCCGAGCCTCAAAACATTCTTTTTGTTTGTAAATTTGCGACATAAAATAGTGATGATAAAAGTTTTTGGTGATGCGTAATGGCAGTTACGGTCTTTGTTAGCCAATTATAAAGTGTAAAGCATGAAATTTGCCATTATAAAACGAACTCTTTCAAATGGTAGGAAGTAAACGTTAGCCCTAACACGGCTCATGTCGCCCTTAAAAATTAAAGTTACTCCTCTAGCGCGCTTCCGAACGGCCCCGACTGTAATTTGAAAGTAAAAAAATAAGCGAATCAGTCACCATATATTCAGACCTAAGACACCTTCGTTGTCTTTATATGCTTTTTTGAGACACCTTTTCATCCATTTATTCTCCTTGGCTCAACGCGCCGGCACAAACAGTAATGACCGCATTCCAATTCTGTCTTCCCCTCTATGTCTTTCGTCGACACGGCTGAGCGGAGGATACCGCAATGCTTTCACGTGAGAAAATCGCTTTCAAGGTCCTTATAAACTTATGAGGCTCGAGAAGAGAAGGAATTCAGAATACCAGGGAACACTTCTCCACACGAATCGCGCTGGGGACGTTGGCTTTTTGCGCACTGCGTGCTTTCGCTCCGAGGCCCGCGTGTCGGCGCTCCGCCGCTGACGTCACGCTCCCTCAATGCGCAGGCCCAAAGTCGCGCTCTGTTCCGTTCATGACAACATACCCATCCGATCGGATTGAGCCCCCTGTGCTCGCGTATAACATGCACTAAATGCTTTCTAAGCACGCCACGTGGAAAGTGACTATTGCAGCAGCGGTATTTGATTACGTGCATTGTGCACGTCAGCAGCGTTGCTAAGGCGGGTAGCGGCCGCGGGAGCGATCAGGTACCCGCTTGAGCCGACAGCTCTAGATGACGCCTTTTAAAGGAAAGCTTTACTGTATAGTCCAGCGTTTTCGCGGATAACCCAAGCTAACCTTTTGACCGGAGACACACCCCCTTTGACAGGCCCCTCGTCCATTCTGCTGCCCTTTTCGTTCACCTGTTGTCAGTTCGTCGTACTCTATAGATGACCAGCCCAAGTCCACGTTTTCTCACAATTTGAACTGTGATATATTGGTGATTCATTTATTCAGACTACTGCTATCATAGCAGTGTCACCGAACTAAAATCTCAAGCTAACATGGTTAACTTTTAGCATGACACCGCAAAATTTCAAGACTGTGTTTGTTTCATAAATTTTATCATGCATTGCACCTAAACCATGTTATCGTTCCAGCTCATCGTCTTTCACGCCATATCAGCCACTCGAAAGCTGTTTATCCGCCCCGTGCGCATACCACTGCCCATCACTCTTCGTTTTTTGTGCGAACATCAACATAATAGATTGATCTTCCTGCTGACCTCGTGCACCACTCCTGCATCGCCCATTTCAAAGAAGCCATCGAACACAAATCATCTGTTAGTGAACTGTCTACCCCCTCATGTAACACCCCTTGACTGGGGCCCTTGAGGTATATTAATAATAATAAATATAATAATAAATAAATAAATAAATAAATAAATAAATAAATAAATAAATAAATAAATAAATCCATTCGAGTTTGCTCCCTAATCCAGGTTGCTCATTTCCAGTTCCTAATGCGTTACTCCTCACATTGTTCACTCAATGACTGGTCTGCCGGATCTAAGATTGGTTTCTTACTGCTTAATAAGGCGTGAAGTTCCCACTCCGTATGTCATCACCGGGAGAATGCATTGATTGTATACCTTTTTTTAGGAGCTCACTATTCATTAGTTGCGAGTGCTTGCCGAGTGCACCTTAACCCATTACTAGTCTGCACCGGGTTTCTTTCTCGTCTCAAGAAGCGCATCAATAATGTAAGTGATTGTTGGCCAAATAAAGTTGTTCCTCCTCCTGCTCCTCCTTTCTCGTGGTTCGGCATCAGCGCTGACCATCTGGCCAAGGAAGCTATATTCTTCTACTAGTTCGTGTGTTGCACTCTCCCGGTGGGAAACACAATGTTTATTTATCATTACTTTAGATTCGTTCATATCTTAAGCCCCACTGGGAAGCTCTCTGATTGTAGTTTTTCAATCATTTGAGGGAGTTGGTATGCGGGCGAACTAAGCAAGACTGTTATGTTATGCATGAACTAAGCAAGAATGGGCATATGCAAACCTCAAATGTCTCAAGTATTCCCCGTTTATCCGTAAACCTAAGTTTTCCCAGTCAAGCTTTCAAAACTCACTCTCCATACATACTGTGAAGAATTTTAGTAAGATGGTATCTCTTTCTCGTACTCCCTTTCAGATCGCAAAGTTGTCGCTTTGCTTATGACAGATAATCGTGCCCGCGCGTTCGTCACAAATGTCATCTAAAAGTGTCAGGTTGGTATTCTCTATTCCTTGCTCATTTAAGGGGTCCATCACTGTGGCGGTGCTTACTGAATCAAACGCTTTTTCGTAGTCTATGATTGTCATGTACAGAGTTTTATTATACTCTGCGCATTTTTCAATTACCTGGCTATTACATGGACGTGATAGACTGCAGAGTATCCATTTTTAAACCCAGTGTGTTCCGTGGGTTATTGGGAATCTAGGCTGTCGTTTATGCGAGTAACTATTACCTTGGTAAACAGCTTGTATATAACTGACAGCATGCTGATGGGTTTGTAGTGATTGAGATCTTTAATATTTTCCTTCTTGTGAATCAGAACTATGTTGGTGTTTATCCAGCTAGTGGTTGCCGTTAAAGTCTTTAAACATTCTGAGCACAAAGTAGGCAGCTTTTCTAATATTATATCTCCACCCTCCGTTAAAAAGTCCAAGGTTATGCTATCGTCCCATGCAGCATTCCCTCTTTTAATGCCCTTAAGCGCCTTTTCTACTTCTTTTTAGTTATTGGCGGAACATCGCAATCTAAATTTGTAGGCTCAGTGGTTTCCGCCGGTCTAACGTCGCTGGAGTAGAGCCTAGTGTAAAATCGTTCCGCTTTTTTTCATTATCTTGCCCACATTGTGCGTAATTACTTTCCTGTTCATCTCTAAGTGCGTACATTCAGGCTCTGCCAATACCTAGCTTCTCTTTGTTGCCTTCAAACTTTCTCCTTTTTCCAACGTTTTTTAACCTAAACCAAATGGCTTTACTTAGTTCCTGCGAAAATGATTTCGATGTGCATGTTTAGTGAGATAACACTAAAAACGTTCGTTCGGTACTTGTGTTCTACTTTGGCGACCTATGGATGTAATGGCGGTATGCTAAGTAAGCGACCTATATTGGACGGTGGCAGTCTGCTGACGTCGTTGTCTCATGTTCATTTTTTTTTTTTTCAGTTATCCGAAAGCTATGCTTTTGCCAATGGTTGTGCAAAAAGTTCCGCTTTTATATAAGTTTTGTAGTATGTATCTTTGAGATAAATTCAGCATGAACGCAAAGTGGCTGTGGGCATCTTCGCTAGCCAATTTTTTTCACGGCTGGAAACCATAGTAATTATTCCATTGGACTGCATGTCGCCAGCCTCTGTCGTCATTTAAAAGGATTTCGCATCCGCAGATCCAAGACCTCGGGTCTGAAAGTAAAATAGCATTGCTGGAGAGGCTTTCCAGTGCCACCAGGAATATTTGCCGGCGCAGTTCTAACCGGTCGTCAAGAACCATTGACGCAGACACATAAATGATCATAAATGGCAGCACAGCAAAGCTGCTATGGCTGGAAGACGGGTAGTAAAGGAGGCATTTTTCAAATTGCCTATAGCACTCTCCACACCAGAAAAAAAGGCATTGAAGAAACGCGAGCTGTGACAGACGCAAAAATATAATCTAAAGAGCAAAGGATGGTTTCACGGGCCCTGGCCAAGAGTAGAAACAAGCCTAATTAAATATTTATACCGGATGGCCGCCGCTCTCCTTAAGCCCTCTTGAAGCCCAAGAAACAGCCCCCCCCCCCCCCTGCTCATCCATGAACGAAAAAATCTCATTATCAAAGCGTAAGAGTTGCCAGACAGCTACAGGGAATTAGCGCAATCAAGTAATTAATTTGCCGCTAATAGCAGTTTCTCGTTTATATTCCTAACAATTTATTGTGCCCGAATCTATGTGTGCCACTCTATTTCATTAGCGTCTTAAAAAGAAAACAACTGAAAAAGAAGGACCTGTAAGAATACCAAGATGAGCGTGAGAAACAAAAAGCCTTCTCCAAACGTCTAACGGATTGCTTTTGTGCTTCATCGCGGTCGACGGCAGGGCTGGCGAGAGGCTTCAGGCCGAGAAGCTAACTCTACAAAGCAATTGAGCACAACCATAAAGAAGAAACCAACTTCCCTTGACGTTGTGGAAGATTGAAACCAGTGAGTCCCGATTCAATCAGAGCTCCGTTTCCCTACATTCATTACCACATCGTTCACATATGTTCTCGGGGTAATATGATGTTATGAGCTTTGTAGAACCAGTTGGGCATTATATCTCAGTGCTGTTTGTTCAAATTTTTGGTGTAGATTTTTTAAAGAGGTAAATTAGGCCTTTTATTGCCTGTGCGCCACGCAGCGCGGTTTTGTAGCAAGATAGCTGCTGCAGGGTAAGTTGATTTACCACAGGCGCAATCTATTCAGCGCCTTTGATTTTCTGGGCAGCGTACGTGGCCTCATAAGTGAAATGAAGACATTAACGTTTTCCGGCGCCTAAGGTGGGCGCAGTGATGTCAGCTGGACACAAACATGGGTGAAGAAAATGTATAACAAACTGCTAAGGAGTTGTGAGTGGACGAAGTGAGACGTTCTGCCATAAAAAGCCCTTTGACCCAGCGCTGATGAAGCTTTTAATGCCGTGTTTCGTCAGTTAAGCGTTACTGTGCTTCAAAGCACCGATACCCTGTCGTTCATATAAGTCCAAACCTAACGGACCCAACGCCCTAAGGTCATACTCGTTGTAGGGGTAGCAATAAAGTGTCTAGACCGGAAGTTGACCGCACTCGGTTGTTCACTAATCAATTGACCAATCAGGGTAAGTTCAGGTATATGGCATGACGGTATGTCATTGGTGGTTTCACTGAACAGTCAGCGTAACGGTTTAGCCATTAGACGTCAATTGTGGTGTTCTATGAACCCCTCATTCCTCCTCTCAGAGTTGAGAGCCGCATTGTAAAGCTTTCTCTACAGGGGATTGTTTGACGAAGATTGAGCGAGTGACACTTCACCGCAATCACCACGGCCACCACGAAATGATTGGCTACTTTCGTAAGGAACAAGGCTCTCGTTAACAATGCTCTAAGAACCGGTAGGGCTTTTGGGTCGTACATGAACAAAGTTTACAGCGCAGAACAACAAGGGCGAAAAAGAAAAAAAAGGAACAAAACCAGCGCTGGTGTTATTCTAGTGTTGTTTCGTACTTTCGTTTAGTCGTTGTTGTTCTGCGCTGTGCGCTTTTGTCTTGTCAAAACATTCTCCAGGCCTATAGTGTTGGTCTGGGTGGCTGATCGGGGGGGGGGGGGGGGGGGGGGGGGGATATCACAGAAGGCTCGAGATTGAGCGGAACTCGGAAAACACGAGCTCTAGAGACGCCCACGTAACGTAATAATAATATTTTGAGGCGAAGTTCAAGCGCTTTAAAAATGGAATTTATGCTATTTGCTAATTATTGGGGTAACGTGACCGGTCCACGGCAGCGGGCTCCATGGAGGCGCGACTAGGGCATGGCGCCTTTTTCACTGCTTTATCTCGCTCCACTGCTGCACTGGTGGCTACTGGGGGCAGGCAAATCTAACTACATTACTTATTTTATTTTGTAAATCTGTATTTCACTACAGTGTATTTTTTATTTGAGGCCTTCATATGAGCTTTTCGTTTGAATTTGCTTTCCTAGAAGCAGTTTCTGCCCATTTCTGCCGTCAGTGGCAGACAATGCAATCACGTGACTAAGGCGGACTGGCAAAAAAGAAAGCGGGTGATGGAACGCGCCACATTCAAACTCATTGCTGCTCGGTGTTATCGAAACCCTCCGTCCCTTTCGATACGAAATTTCCTAGGGGCACTTAGGCTGCTCCGCGTTTCAAGGCCCAGCTTGGCAATACCAATAACAACTGATCATTGTACTTGCATAATATTAACTGATACTTTGCACTTGCGTATTTTCCTCGCTTTCATTCTTTGTCTTTCGGCACGATTTTGGAATTACTTCGAGCAGCTTCCTTCTTGGGTATACCATGTTTGCGTCAGTTTCTTCTGCTTCATTTCATGTGAACTCGTCAACAAGAAGGCTTCACACACCACACCTCCCCATACGAGTTCTGCGCGGTGGTGTGCACCTGGTTTCTAACGTGCCATTACGTTCACGTGTACACTGTCACGCATTATTCTAACTTTTCACTTTTTCAATTCCAGTGTTGTAATTTTCAAAACCGGCCCATTCACTCCTCAAAGCTCCCAATTGTGGGCAAGTCACCCAAGTTGCTTTGCTCTTAGCTAAGGAATAGCGACAACCACAGCTTTTCAAATTGTTTCCTTTATTTCTCTTTGCTCTTCACGGCTCCCGTTCGACGAAGCTCTTTACAGTCGCTGGTTTCTTGTTTTTTTTTAGAACTCCAATCCCCTCACTTTCCTCTATTCCTTCACCCTCCTTCTCTCGTCACGCTGTTTCTTTCTGTTTCAACTTCCCTTCACAAGCTTTGCACACTCCGCTTCCTGCCAGACGACAAAGACGCTGGACAAAAGCCATTGAAATGCGTAGAGATCACCTCCGATAATGGATACACGCCGTTGATTATATACTATCTTGCCAGTAACGTTTTCGCAAGAACGGTGGGACACGCAACGCCTCAAGCGAAACCGTCTCACACGCTCACGATGACTGAACCTTACGGTTATGCAAGGCCACATTGGAACGTTTTGCTGGTAGACGATAACTGAAGCACGGTCACTCGATGGAAACCTCGTTTCCATCAAGCGGCCGCGAATGAAGCGTACGCTCCGGCTACAGACGGATGAACGCATGATACAACCTGCGGAAGCCATGCTGGCGAACCCCTGAAAAAGGCGAAAAACATGTCTGCGTAATCCTATAGTGTGCACATACCGGCAGGCTGTGGACTGGTAGCGGTCGCTGGTGCGGTCGCTACCAACGCTTCCATGGAAGGTGTCCGTCGCGTGAAACCGCAGCGCACACAACACTTGCTCCCCCGTAGTCATGGAGCTAAAGCCGCCTCACAGTCGTCGCAAAGGGGGTCGGGCACCACATGAATGCCCAGCCAATGCGTAGTACTTTCTAGAAACGAAAAAGGGCTTGAAATTACTCTTCCGCTAAAAAACCTCTTTGTTGGGATAGATATATGCCTGTTAGGGCGACAGTGAACAATGAACCACGCCGCAGCAGCCGCCAACACGAGCGTCAAGAGTTCAATTCGGCCGCGCAATATCTATCCCGAGTTTCCTCTGAGTTCTCGTGTCAATCAAACGCACCCAGCCTATTCGTACGCGTGGCGTAGCTAACGAAGACCCTCCCAACCATGGCTGCCATGACGTCCACTTCGCCGGTGGGGAAGCGTCACAGCCACGAAGACACTTGCATTTGATGCTTCGGTAACAAAGCTTACCAGAAAACAATGGACGAAGTCCCCAGACCTCCGTGAGTCAAATGCTGCCACAGTCGCGGGCGTATTCGGTCCAAACGAAAAGTTCGCTCTAGTCCGAGTGGTAGGAGCGCCCAAGACGACAAGATTTTCCCACGGCAGCCGTATTCCCACGGCAGATACGCAATCGACTACAGATGACACACGTTTGACGTCTAAAACTCATTCGTTAACGTTGAAACACGGTCATGACACCCTAAAATGGGGCGATGTCTGATACTACGCCCACCGTCTGCACGCAAATAAAGCCAGTCACGTTTGACAGAGTAGCGAGAAGGGCGCGTTCCTTTCGCTACAAACTGCTTCACTTGTTTGGTTTGGGCTTGCTCTGAGCTGCACTGGAGCCACCCTGAAACCATCTAGCAAACACATTTCAGTGGAAGAGGAGAACACCGAGAAAATCGCAGCCGCACCGCGCCACTTTCAGAGGGCAGAGATTTGAAAGAAGGCTGGGGCCAGGACGGAATTTTAAAAGAAATCGACGGATTATCTACTTTATGTAATGGAGGGCATAATGCAACTTGACTCTAGACGGCGCTGCACGCGGATGTTCGTACAAGCCGTGCTTTTTCAACGTGCGCGGCCTCAACTGGGCGTGCTGATAATGCCAAGCGTGTTGCGCGCGATCGCGCCGGTGTCGCTCGAGGTTAATGGGATGCTCTACTATCACTACTTCGTTAACCCCCAATCACCACCCCGGAGCTATGGGAGGTGGCGCTGGGCTGCTCTGACCTGACGACGCAACAAGCGGTGACGTACAGAGCAGCCAAGGTCTCTGAGCAGCTGCTGCTGCTGGCCACCCGCCCCGCCTAACAGGCCCAGATTTGAATAAAGTGTTTTTCTCTCTCTCTCTCGTTAACTCGAGGAGCTGGAAAATCGGGAGTGAGCTATCTGGGGCCTCCTGGAATTGCGCCCCTGAGGTGCTATCTTTTCTTATGGGAATGGCGAGCTTGGATATAAGTGCCGCTACAGTCGAGGCACAATCGTACTTCTGCCTTACCATTGCCTGGCAAAGCACTGTGTTATAACATCCCTGCCAAAAGCGCTGACTTACCAGGCAAAAAGATAGCCCTGATGAAAGATTCACGCTAGAAGATGATGAAAGAAATATGATGAAAGAAAGAAAAGATGGCCCTGGCTGAAACCAACCAATGACTTGGAAGTCTCTAGGTGATGCCTTCATGTCGCAGTGGACTGAAATGTGGTGTTCTTGTAGATTGCAAGGGAGCTACACTACTATAAAGTTGTGGTGGGAGAGACTAACACTGTTCATATTAGTTTTTTCCCACTCATACAGCGCCGACTACGGAGGGAATGTCTACTACGGGTTCGAGTGAGCGAAGCCACTAGGCAGTGTCCACCCTCGCCGCGCAGAAGCCAGTCACTGCAATGGCAAACTATATTTCATAAAACGTCGGTTATTTATCTGGACTGCCACGATAACACTTTAACACTGCCCCGCACACCAAGCCTCTGCGGCAATCAATTGTCCGCGTCTACCCAGCCTAGCATCGGGTTTCAGTTAGCGCACCCGCAAAGGCAAAATGGGGGTTCATGGCAGGCGCTACGCGGCAAGCCACGGGGCTTGACGACACCGCATTGGAACTCGTTTCTGACTTTTAACGGCAACAGCGGTCAATGCACGGACGCGGTTCAATTCGGCACAAGTTGGAGCACCCCAAGACTGATCAATACTCCAAGGTAACAAATCGCCTGCACGTGACGGGAATAGCGCAATCATGGCATGCACCAATCAACGAGGTGCGCGCCGTGCTACCCCGCATGCAGACAGGAAACAACGGTAGGCACAACAAATGCCGCGGAACGGTTGACATGCGGGACGTAGCTTGCTAACTGCTGTCAGTCAGGGCAGGCCGCCCGTCCAGCCTCGCGATTTTTCGTACGGAGAGGAAGAGGCTCTCGAGGATACCGCCACCGCACCGAGGAGGCGGCGTCAAAGACTACGTGTGCCCTACAAGGGGTAAAGGCTTCCGTTTTACATAAGATGCCACGGAAACCAAATAAACAATCGCCGTCCTGGATAAGATTGTCAAGGGTCATAACAGACAACGCTTTCAAAATAACGTCAAGCCTGTTGTCTGTTAAACAGTTTCAGGCAAAGATACTGTCGTAGTACAGATTGAAGATGTGCAAGACGATTTTCGCTGAATTGTTGGGCGCCATGTCTTGTAGCTTTATTGCTTGTGTTCGCGATCATTGGGTTTGCTGTGTGAAGTGTTCTAGTATGAGACCTTCTTCGACTACAGGCACAACCTTATGATGTCTTCCTAAATTGCATGTCCACCTACTCCTCATTTTTTCGGCTCATTCTTTTTTTTATTCCCATTGCTCTCCATGGCAAAACCATGGAATTGTATAGAATGCTCTTGTAGCTAACCTCAAGCACCGGAGAAAACGAATCAAGATTACAAACTGGCACAGCTTTCGCTCACAACAAGCAGAACAGTCACCAGTCAGTTTAGACGAATGGATTAAACAATTAACGAGAGGCTCGTGAATGTACCACCATAGTTCAGACAACAGAAGAGCACCGGACATCGACCCTCATCTCTTTCATCTCTGGGAAGCCGGCGGGGCTCGTGAAGAGATGGAAGAAGAATAAGCACAACCGCAAGCTCAAATCCAGACTAACTAAGCTATCTGTTGCAGCACAGCAATACGCTAAATCTCTCACACGGAACAACTGGCACTCACTGTGCGAACGTCTCAGTGGGAGACTTGGAATGCGCAGCACTTGGGCTCTCCTACGGGCTCTCATACAACCTAATGAGCGAAGGCGGATCAAACCACCGACGTCCTCCGTCTCTTGCATCAGCAGGGTGTACAGCCCGATGTGCGGCTCCAACAGCTCGCTGCCAAATACCTACCTGCCGCAGACGCGCCGCGTTACAGTGACTACCTGGACTCCAGCCAGATGACCAAGAAATGGAAGCCGACATCACGGTAGCGGAAGTCCGAGCAGGTTACAGCAGCTAAGGCGCAACACTACTCCGGTCCCGACAAAATCACTTACAAATTACTCCGCAACCTAACGGACAAGGACTGCGAAACACTAACGGAGTATATCAACAGCGCCTGGCAGACAGGGCAACTCCCCCAAGCCCGGAAAACGGCGAAGGTAGTCCTCATCCCAAAGCCTGGGAAGAAGCTCAGCTTAGATAATCTCCGACCAATATCCTCACGTCTTGCCTCGGCAAACTGACGGAGAAGATAGTCCTAGACCGGCTCCACAGACATCTAGAATGCACGAAAGCCTTCCCTCACACACTAATTGGTTATCGGAAATCTATATCTACACAAGACTGTCTCCTGTAGCTCAAAGAGGACATCCTGGATGACTCTAGCTCAGCGCAGATGCGGGCAATACTGGCATTAGACCTATGTAAAGCTTTTGATAATGTTACACATGACCTCTTCCTTCAGAATCTAGAAAGCACGAATTGTGGCCAGAAAATGTACAATTACATTAAAGATTTTCTTCGAGACCGCAGCATAACGCTCACCTCGGACCTTATGAATTGAGCATCCAACAGCCCCCAAACAAGGCACACCGCAGGGCTCCATCTTCTTCCAACGCTTTTCAATCTTGCCATGAAGGATCTGCCCAAATGCTCGCCCGCATACCTGGCGTTAAACATGCTATTTATGCGGACGACATAACAATATGGACCAAGGAAGGATCCCTGGCTGAAATAGAGCAGGCGCTACAAGAAGCTACTGATGCAACCGCAAGATACGCGACCCGGGGCGGCCTCTCTTGCTCACCCGAGAAATCCGAATTCTTGGTGGTCACGAAGCACACGGCGCATCAGAAACAAGAAGATGCACATCACCATAGAAGGCAAACCAATTCCCCAACGCTCTCACATCAGGGTTCTCGGTCTCACAATCCAGAGTAATGCCAAAGCAACTATGACCATATGGAAGCTGCTAGATCAAGGGACACAGGTGATACATATGCTACGCCGCATAGCCAGTCGGCACAGGGGAATGCGAGAGGCCAACCTTGTGCGACTCAGCGCAGCGCTCATCGACTCCCGTATATTGTATCACCTCCCATATCAAAATCCCACGAAGACGGAACTCGAACGCATAAATCTAGTTCGAAGGAAGGCCTTAAAACAAGCACTAGAAGTGCCGCAATATACATCGACGCAAGCACTCCAGGCCACCGGAGTCACCAACACACTGGAGCTCCTAAGTGCGCAGCGCCTAAGACAGTCCCACCGACTCCATAGCACCGACGAAGGCAGGGCCATCCTGCAGGATCTTGCCTACTCTGCGGACCCACCATCATCCGCATCGCAGGAAAAAGATGCCTCTCCCTTGAACACTGAGCACGCACCACCATCGCTCCCCTGCCAAAAAACATGAACCCCGATCGGCATGCTGAACGCCGCCACATCAGGACCAACGTCCTCTCGAAAACGCTGCAGCGCCTCGGCCCCGTCAAGCACGTTTACTACGTTGACGCACATCTTGGGATAGATGAGGGAGGCATCACGGCTGTCGTCAGATCCCTCAACTACAAAGTAGTCACGCTTGAACCAGACGTACATGATATAGACGACCTAGAAACTCGATCTATTGCACGAGCCATATACGCCGCTACCACCCATATAGTTCGTCCGCGAACACCCATCATCATCGTCACCGATTCGCAAGCCGCCTGCAGACAATTGATCAGAAATGGTCTGCACCACCACAAAGTCCGCCTCATCAAAGACGCGCTGGACTACAAACCGTACACGTTCCACATTATTTGGACTCCTGGGCCCGAGGGTTCGGCAGGAAATGAGCGGGCACATACGCTTGCCCGAGCAACTATTTACCGGGCACCTGACCAGCTCTCGTCAACCTTAAGCGGTTCACAGCCCTCCTTAAGTGATGCACAGCCGTCTTTTAGCGCGTGCGAATACCTCTAGTCTTTTCGCGCGCAGCTCAAGGTACATCCCTCCCCCCATCGTACACTCACAAGGCGGCAGTCCGTCCTCCTCCGACAGATTCAGACAAACACATTAACAACACTGAACATCTCACACATCGCTTTCCAAATTTACCCGGCACCCCTACTTGCTCGTTCTGCGGAGGTTACCCAAACATATTCCACACAATATGGGCCTGTGATAGACATCCAAAGTTGACCCCCATCCCGAATCCAACTCTAGCATCCTGGGAGGCAAGACTGGCTGACCCCAGCGCTGCGACAGAGCTGCTGCTGTCGTCCAGAGTGCAGGAAGCCATGGCCACGGCTTACCAAGACGGCGCCCTGGACTGAGGGTGATCAGGAAAATAAAGTTTACTTCCTTCCTTCCTTCGACTGTGGCATGAGCAACGTCAGGTGCGATCACGCACTGCCTGCGGTTTCACCGAACACGGCAACCACAGAACAGGGAAGATTTCGGCTTCCTTGTAGCTCGTAACCGTGTTAATGCATAGTGAAGAAAGAAAATGCCAAAAACTGCTTAAGAATCCAATTGTCATGCAAAGCCCATGCCATAAAGGGGACCGTCCCATGAACACCCATGACGACATGGCTTGCAAGGCGCAGTTTCCTCTCTAGTATACTTACTTAGAAACTCTATGGTGAGCGGGGCTCAGCACTCGCGGGTGGAGCCTTGGGCTAACCACTCGGGAGGGGTGAGAGAGGCTTACGGTGAGTGGCTCTCGCACTCTCCAGTGGTGAGCGGGATCCCCGCGAGTGGCTCTCGCACTCGCGTGTGGTGTACAAGGCTCGCCGCGAGGGGCACTCGCACTCGCGAGTGTTGAGTAGGGCTCACGGCGAGTGGCGCTCGCACTCACTCACACTCACACTCGCCAGTCCAAAACAATGGCCAGGCTCACTCACCACTCTCCAGTGAGTGGTGAGTGAGCCTGCCGTCCGATGTCCTGCAGTGGTCCTAGTGGGCTGTTACTGATGATGATAAGTTGATTTCTATTTCTCTTGTCTCCTGAATTGTGGCGAACAACAATGTGAAACACATTCATTTGGTAGAGGAATATGTCTGAGATAGGATCACACATGGATGATGCGAATTTCCGCTACCCGGGAAGTCGTTACTGACAGATGTTACTTTCGTTTAAAATTCTATATTGAGTGACAACACCCAGACACAATTAAAATCTCACAAACAGGTTCGAAGCCAACATCCCTGTAGTCTTGTTGAGGCGAAGGTCCACGGGATGCAATTTTTTTGTTCGCCTGGTAGGAAGATAACAGGGGGTTCAACAGCCTTACATGAGCTATAAACGACCAGGTTGCGTCACAAATGGCTGTTTTTTACACATACGTAGTAGAAGGGACAATTGGGCTAGTTGGTAGTTGTTCATCTTGAAAGTGGAAGCGCTCGCACAGCAGGGACAAAAGGTAGGTGCCGTCTTGATTTTCTGCCTTTTGTCCATGTTGTGCGAGCGCTTCCACCTGAAAGATACACATACGTACTTTCTGCTGCTACGTGCGCACAATTTATTTGCCTTCCGGAGTGAAACAGCACCCACCAGGACTATCCATCACCGAGCTGGGTGTCATCCCATCCAGCTGCGGTCATAATTTGCAGAATCAGGCCAACCCCCTTCAAGCCGTGGCTTAAAGCACTAACCTGTACTACGAAGCGAAGGAATCATTAATCACGTGCAGAACATGTCACGGCAGCATACGGCGGTCGCGATGAGTATGCGATCCGCGATACGGGGGGTAATTAGGTAATATTCTCGGGTCTACGCTACTGCCGTCAGTGTAGGCAAGCAAGTGCGAGCTTAAGGAGCTGCTGACGCATACATTGAACAGGGCTCCACATACTCTGCGTCCTGACGAACTTTATTCGCGGATACCGTCGCAGGCTCGTCGCGGGCATCGCTTCAGGTCAAATGAAGGAATGACGGCGCTGCCATGGACCGGGGGGCTCTGGTACGGCCTTTCACATGACAGGACACAACGCGGAATGCGGATTGACTGGATGAATTAGGGAACAAATACAAGCCCTGCGAAGGAAAGTTTGACATCCACCTCAATGCAGCCGTACAGCTACAAAGAAAAGCTGTACAACTTCCCTAGAAACTTTGCAGTTGAAGAAAAATCCGTCCTTGTTCAGGATTTGAACCCGGGTACACCGCGTAACCGGAGCCGTCGCTCTACCAACTGAGCTAACCAGGTGGTCCCGTGTTGATATCCTGGACCTGGATGAATTGTTCTTCAACTGAAAAGTCATATAAAAGCTGTATCGCTTTCCTTTTTAGCAGCATGGCTGCGTTGAGGTGGATGTCAAACTTTCCTTTGCAAAAACTGACTCCACCTTGGGGATTTCCCCTAAATCTGGTCGAAATACAAGCCCCTCTTCATCTAGCCCCTCTTTTATAATTTCTACTCTACTCAGAGCTTTAACTGCAAAACGTATCGTTGAGCGCTTCTGCAGTAAGCCAGAGCGGAGCTTTACCGATTGGCGAAGCAACGTTAACAGCATCGTGTATTGCAGGAACGCAATCGAACTGGTGATGTGGGAGTAGGCGACACGGCGCTGTATCACCGCTTCCCGCTAGTTATTTCTGGGCTTGATGAGTAAATAGCAGATTGGTTTTAAATTCCGATTACTCGAAGTTCCTTCGATAGGGGTTTTTACGTAGTAAATTCTTATTTTAAGCTTTAGGTCACGTATCTCGTCAGGCCAGAAGTTTCACGTTCGAGCAACTGGCATTACAGGCTACGTGATACGGACGTCCGCAAGCTTGTACAAGAATACCGGCTAGCGTGCGAAACAGCGAAAACAGTTTAGAATTACGCAGTTCGCTTTAAACATGGTTACTTCTGCCTGCGTCACTCACGCGGGTCGGGTGGTTCACTGGAAGTTCAGCTATGTTGATCATTCGTATCAGAGATCAGATGTGGGCGAATTTCAGTTGCGGGCGAATTTCATCATTGCGCCGATGTCGTAACTGTATCTGGCCCTCTGCGAGCCAGCTCTACCCCGACATAATGTGCAAACTAGGGCAAGCTAAGACTGGCTTGTTAACATAGCGTCACTTCCCGACTTCAGGAGGTGAGCTTCGGTGAAACCGTAACTGCAGTTTTTACCGATTTGCAAACAGCGTGCAACGAGATGGCTATGCATATTTTCTTTATGAAGGTTAGACAAAGGTAATACCCGCACACCACAATTTATTTCAAAATCTGTTCACGACCTATTTAAAACCGTTAGAACAAGTAAAGCGGGCTCAGGGCTCGTGCAAAGTTTTCTATTCTTTGTGTTCCTCGTCATCTTCAAAGTTTCACTGTCCGCTGTATATATGAATTTCTGCATCATTATGCACTGGTTTTCTCTGTTTATTTTGATCTGAACTTTAGTGTGTATTTTTTATTCCCCGAGATGCAGCTGGCATTGTACATTTTCCAGCACTGCAAAGGTTGGAGTAGCCACCTTTCTTTAGGTTGGGCTCCCATTTGCAATAATTTCTGAATCGTTTCAAGAACATGCTTAAAACTGTATCTAACACAGAAACACACTCAGTAAAGAAGGGCGGAAATGAAATAAGCAAATGCGGTAATAAATAATAATCAGTCACTGCTGTGGCCTCAGACGCTTTATGCGCAGGCTTTGCCTCCAGAACGTGAGCCGGAACTCGCTCACTTATTCCTGCCAGGATATTACCATTTAGCGATGCTCCCGTTATACGTAGTTCTTATATTGCGCTTTTCTTTTCCGGGTTGATTTTTTTTTCGCCTGCGCGAAATGCCTTCCGTGGCTACTTTTTCTCCAGGTCACGTACGCGGCCAGCGGCGTACTCGGAACCCCGTTACTTTTGCTAATTGCTGACGGCGAGAACGGCACTCAAGCCAGAAAACCATGGGCCTCGCCAAGTACGGACGCACCTGGGAAACAATCTGCTCCATCATTAACAAAAACCAGGCCCGTAGGCTATTCGAAAAGAGGCATCGCTCCTGTACATAAACCCCCACGGTATCTACCTAGCACGAGACTCTCGACCCTGCAGCTTTGTATATGAGATGAGAAACCAGCAAGTGCGCAAACTACGCCCACTGCACAGGTTGCAGAAAAGAAGTGGTGGCAACGACGACGTAAAAACAGCACAAAATCATGAATACAAGAAAAAGCAGAAGTAGACACTCGGCTTTCTGTAGTCCTCTGGGAGCGTAAACCTTTGTTGTTTTCCCTCCCCGGGTAGAAGGATAGGTAAACGACGTAGCTGCACTAACGTAACAAACCTACGTGCAGCGGGAGTTTGATATTTGCTTCCTGCGGCCAAGGTTGTTTGCTTGTATCAACTTTACCCGTTTCTGTACTGGACTGGCAGGTCGCTCTGCGAAGAGCAGTTTTTCGGTACTTGCCTAATTGCAAGAAGCAAGAGGCATATTGCCAGATGATAGTAAAGCGTTATTGCTTTGGCAAAGTAAAAATTGGCGCAAGCACAAATACAGTAGAAATTAGGCGGTATCAATCCACACTTCAGTTAATGCAATCATTTGCTCCTGCAAGTACCCACGTGGAGAAAGAACTACGAAATGTTTTCTGGGTGGCACGGCACCTTTAATAAAGTAGCCGCATCCCTCCCTCGATTTTTTTCCCTCTCTCTTGGTTGCAGTGAAGGAAAAGCTTCAATGTTGCTTCGCAACTCGGATCTTCCTTCACTTTGGAAAGTTCCCTCGGTGATTAGCACGTCAAGACTGTGCGCACGAGATATTATCACCTACGTGTTTTTCAGCGACCAATACCGCGCAAAAAATTCTTGCCACTCAAGCAACAACCCCGAAACTTCAAGAGCGTCGTCATAGCCTGCGGGCGAAGTCAACAAACGAAGTAATATTGATTCTAGAATGTGTGGAAACTAGTTTTCAAACGTATAATTGTCCTGGAATTGCGTTTGGGAACGTACGAACAACCAGTGGTCGAATGTGCAGAGTGATAGTCACTCAGGCTGCAACCTTTTCTAGAACACGCGGCAACGCAGTAGCGTATTATAACAGTAAGCGCCGGCTACCTCGCCCTAAATGGAACTCAGCTAGCAAATTGCTGCCAATAACGAAATGATTTCACACGGGGTGATTGAAATTGCAGAAATAACACTAAATTGCGAGGCAGCAAGGTGGGCACTTCTCTTCTAAATAACGCATACACACACAAAGAAATCAGAATCGATGTCTTCTCCTTTCGCGCCACGCCCACATCCCGACCATTCGACTCCAGAAAGCAAAAAGAGAGCAACGTGACAAGGGAAGCGTAACAGATTCTGGTAAACAGCAAGGTACATAAAAAAACGAACAAACAGAAGAGGTGATTTGCGCACAACTGCGAAGGTCCCCTAGCAAAGCACGCATAGTCTTGGCGACGGGGCGGACGGCGGTCCAGCCTCAGATGGGAAGTCTCGGTCCGTTAGCCCTAAACGTGACATCTCCGCGAATGAGGCACCCGTACGTGCGCTAAGGACAGGCCACGCCGACCGAAAGGAGACGCGGAGGAAAAGGGGAGCGTGTGGCCGACGAAGCAAAGCAGTGTTTCAGCTATAGCGAAGAAGAGAAAAGAGGTAAATAGAGATAGGAACCGGGCTGAAAGGCGCCTTCATCTAAAGCGAAAAAACGGGCCAACAAGATTACGTTATTGGTGATGGGAATGATAGAAACACAACCCTTGTGAATCGACAAGACACCGATTTCTTTGAGCAAGATGAAAGCGAAAAGGTATAGCATACAGCCGGGTTATAGGAGCGCAAGAACAAGGAGCCACAGTCCGCCAGTCACCAGAGCGAGAATAAACGAAAGCACATAAATTAGTGAATAAAGCTTAAGTTATGTAGTGGGCAGGCACGTAAATAAAAAGATCGCGCGCTCTCGGCCGTTGCTTTTTGCTAACCGCTTTACGTTTTCCCTGCTAGAATTTGCTGGAATACAGACATATGAAACAGGAAAGCACAAGTTGGGGCGTCCTGCGCCTGGCCTTTGTGTCCCACGTTCAATATTCGGCTAAGGGGTGTTGAAGCTGAACAGAAGAGCGTGGGTTCTAGAAATTGGGTCTTTGGAGTTACGAATACAGTTTTAAATACGATTACGTGCATAGAACCCAACCAGCTAGTTTTGGTGGCGTTCCCTCTGTGTATACTTTCTTAGATCTTTGGAGTGAACGAAAGGATAAAAGTTTGGCAAGTACGCCACTTTCCTTCTCCTGACAAAGCAGTGGTTACGACGAATCTGTTCCTTGCATCGGCATACCTCCCACTTGCTCTTTCACATCACTTTCGGCCACTTTGCCATGAGCGACCAGTATCGCGTTTATGTCTTTCCGTTGCGATTGTCAAAGCATATTTAATATCACCAGCAATGAAGGATACAGCTGCTGCATTCTTTAACCAAGAAGTCCACTGCCCCTCGATTTGTTGTGGCCATGCATTTGGTTGTAAGGTGCAGAAATAAGAAAATATAGGAAGACACATCAAATTAAAGCGACAGAGAACCATGTGAACTGGGTTGTCGAAGCAGCGTTGTTCAAGGACGTTCATGTTGATGCGCTGCCCCGATGACCCAAGTATTGTTATTGCCGCTGCCAACCCAAAGGGTGCACGTTTTTATCCCTCGCTCAGTCTTTTTGTTCGCCCCGTACCCTGGACAAAAACTTCGAAAAGATTGAAATAGCTTTTTGCCTTGGTTCTGAAGTTTCGACTACGTAGCACAATTTTTCTTCTTGTGTGAGCGAAGCGTTTGAGCAAATTTCTGTTCATCGTATGTGGCTGAACTACAGAAAAAAAAAACCTAATAAATCATTCGCACTCCTTCTAGTATGTATACGGTTGGTAATAGGAACGACATCGCGCAGCAGTTGAACGTTGTTGGCGTAATAGCGGTCAGGGAGTGGTTTCACCCCATTTAATACAGAAGGACCAAGAGAAACCTCCTATCGAGCACAAATCGACCTCTGCCTGGCTGGCACCGACCATGTTTTCTCTTCTCCTGCTAGCCAAAGGTTTCCTGCTTTTTTTGCCTGAAGTGAACCCGGATATTCCCCTATACAAGTCCCTTCGCAAACCGAAACAAATCCGAAAACTCACCCTGATCCCCCCATCGAGCCTCTGAAAAAAGAAAATAAAGCAGTTCCACTCACCGTTGTGTTATTCTTGCGAGTACTTCATGTTGCTGTTTTTCTTTTTTTTTGCAAAACCCCCTCTATAACATTTACCTGATACAGGCGGCGTTACTCCTTCTCGGCCGCTAAAGCGGCTGTGGAGCCCTCTCTTGACTGGTTTCAGCAGCAGCCTGGCACGGATACCGAAAGTAGTCAAGAGAGGGCGCTGCAGCCACTTAAAAGGCCTATAAAAATTCCGGATTTGGTTTTGGGTAATTATTGCGTTATTCATGTTTTTTTCTAATTTTTTATTGTGTACTTATTTGAGGCGTAGCAATGACACCGTCCGTGGCAACGGCGCAGCGAAAAGATCACCCTCAACACTTTGCATATGAGTAACGTGTGCCTGTGTTGCGCAACGCGATTGAGGTGGGCTTTGTAAAGCGAAGGACTCAGATTCGATTGATTGATTGATTGATTGATTGATTGATTGTGGCATTAACGTGCCTACGCACCGCAGGTGATGAGGCGCGCCGTAGTGGAGGGTGCCGGAATAATTTTGACCACCTGGGGATCTTTAATGTGCGCCAAAATCTCGTACACGTGGGCGTTTTCGCTTTTCGTCTCCATCAGAAAAGCGGCCGCCACGGCCGGAAATCGAACCCGCGTCCTCATGCTCAGCAGCGCATCGCTGTAGCCACTGAGCCTCCGCGGCGGGTCAGATTCAATCTCGACCAGAAGAAGTGGTCTTCTTTGGGGAGCCTCTGTTTGGATGCGTGACGCCGTGACCCCGCACGAGTTACGACGACAAACCCAGGCACTTAAAGTTCTCCACACTTAATATTCCTAAGCGGTATACGTAGGAATACCAGACAAGGTAAATGTATCTCGGTGCGTCGCTCTTCCGCGATAGCCTTCTCGGGAGGACTGTGAAGTGAAAATTAGAATGCACGTGCCGAGAGATCACATCATTACTACCCCGTAAACGCCACGAACCAAGTAGAAAAAAATTAGTAGTGGCTTAGCTCGGCTATGCCCGGATACACGTAGCATGAGCTGAAGTTCAGCAATCCAGTCTAATCCAGTCCAGTCTAGTCCAATTCAGTCTAATCCAGTCCAGTCCAGACCAGTCCTGTCCAGTAACTGTTCCTCGCGCATGCTCAGCATGGCTCTTCACGAGCCACGCGAAACGGCTATCAAGCGGCTCCGGTGCAGCGTCAGACTTGGCTACTGCGCAATTCAGGCGCACACCTAACCACGCGCCGGCGCCAGTGCGTATGCCGCGGCTATGACGCAACACAATCCAACGCAATCCACTTTATTCCAATCCAATCCAAATCTAATCCAAGCCAAGCCAAGTCAAGCCAATCTAATCCAATCCAATCTAATGTTCCTCGCGCTTGCGCAGAACAGACCTTCACTGCACATGCGAAACTGCTCAACCTCGGCCAGTGTAGCGTACGCTACAAAATCATTCGTGAGCCTTACTAGTGTTTCCACATATACAAGTATCAAGAAAAGGCAGGTACACGGACTTTTTTTATTGCGGAAGTTTGCTATTCAGCATAAGGGCAAAATTAAATGTACAGATACACCCCCAATTCCCGAAGGAATCGGAGCATGGGGCCATGATGTGGTCCTTGTATCCACGCTATGACGTCTGGCGGACGTTCGGGGCGCGGGCCGCAGGCGGCGATGTGCACAGCGCGTAGGCTTCGCAGAGCAGGGCAACTCCACACCAGGTGCTCTGCTGTAGCCTGGTCAACTGGAGCGGGGTAAAAGGGGCAGGTGGAGTTGAACGGGGCATGGTATTGAGGAGGCCAGGACCTCGTCACAGCTGGCGTGAGGGCGACTCCAGGCGAAGACGTCTGAGCAGGACCTCATCTTGGCGAGACAACCCGCCAGGGAGATCTGTACCGCGCGGGGGTATGAGAGCGCGCGCGGTGCGCCGTAGACGTTCTTTTGCACTGGCAAGGCGAACACCGTTTGACGAAGGTGCAAAAGGAGCTGGATATTGCACACGCACGGGGTGTATTTCGGCATCTGCAGCCTGCATTGCAGGGTGGCTATTCCGTTGGCGCCTTGACACGCGCACACGACATGGATAAGTGTCCATTATGTCCTGGATTTCTAGAAGTTCGTTGGACGTGAGAGTTTTACGAAGCTCTCGAACAGCTGCTGACGAATCAGTGTAAATTGTACACTGTGGTGAAGCGTGGTTGATTACAAACGATGTGTGTAGCAGAGCATCCCGCACTGCAAGGAGTTCTGCCTGCGTTGATGGCCACTTCTCAGTTTGCAAATAACGTGTTTCTCCTCCTCCTCCTCCTCCGTTGTTATGTAAGTTCAGGTCACTGGATCGGGAGCCACAGTCGGGCAGAGTAGAGCCGTATGAAGTAAGGTATCGGAAGCACTGGCGTCGACAAGAAAGCGTAGACGAAGGGCTACCAATTCCATAGAAGGCGGAATCGGAGCACCAACTGTCCGGGGATGAATACGGGCAACAGGTCGGGTATTCGTTAATTGGTGGAATTTCCATGGGGGCCGTATATTGGTGTTTGATAGTGGTGGGGCTGGTGAACCGGTCATGTACGCTGCAAGAGCGGCGGAATCAGGGTCAAGGGCTTGTTTTTGGAGGCGGGCTTGTCGACGCTGATGCACTAGCTCATCAAACGCGTTGAGCTGCGCTTCCTGTTGCAGAATAGGGACGGGGGTGAGGGCTGGAAGACCAGTTATAGCTCGCATAGCCGAATTGTTATTGATTCGAGTAGTGCCCAGTCTGACTTTGTACGAAAGTGGAATTGCGCTTGATAAACTATGCGAGGCTGAAGAATGGATCGGACAAGCATACAGGAAATCTTGGAGGCCGCACCGCCGGCTTTTTGAGACATGCGACGGAAAAGATGCAGCGATTGTTAAGCTTGATGCTTTGCAGAGTGAATCCAAGGTTTTGCAGAACCGGTGGCCGTAATATCTAAGCCCAACACCCGCAGGTAGATGCTATTGTTATAGGCGTGCCTTGAACCGAAAGACGGATCGGGGAGGTCGCCAACCGCCGACGGCCCCATGCGTTGGCCACGGTGAGAAGGGCTGTTTTGTTAGGTGAAAGCGTGAGGCCAAGATACCGTGATGTCGTCTGCATAGATGATATACAGATGTGGGGAACAGCACCAAGTCGCCAGGCAAGAGGTATCATGGCCATGTTAAAAAGCAAGGGGGCCAAGACAGATCCCTGAGGCACACCACGGCGCGGCTGGAAGGAACCTATGGGAGGGCAACAGCCATGCTCGTGTGAAGGCAGCAGTGGAACAGCAGGAGTTCTGCAACAGCCCCCTGAATTCATCCTTTAATCTCACCCATTCTCGTGTGCGAGGGTGGCAGACTTGCCCGCTGCGGATTGAACGGCACGCTTTACTAAACACAGTTACTGAGCGTGTTCCATAGCGTCTACGGTTTTCATTTAAACATACAAATAAAGACACGACCGTCATTGCTAAGCACGTGAAGAACAAATAACAACATATCGCACGTTACTTTTTGCCCCATCTGTGCCCCATTTGCTGAGCAAATATATATTTTTTTAAAGCATCGAAGAAGACAACAACGATTGATATTTACGGAGAATTTCTTTTTCGAAAATAAGCATCGCACCCTTCTTTCATTTGGATATCAGAATCGAAATGCTTGCTTAAAAGCGAGCTATGTTTCTCGGGAAAACACCTGCCGGCTCTCTCGAGAAGGCTTAGTGTCCTTTTAAATACAAAGAAGCAAAAGACCGGCGCTCAATGGTTTGCGTTCGCTTATTCTGCGCCAAACGACGTTACGCGTTCCCCAAGAGGAAATTGCCTGCCTTGAAGTGAGCCGTACTGTGCTTTCAAAACTGTTTAGGAAAGAAAAACCCCCATGTGAACGGTTGAAACCTCTGCGGAGCGGTTCTTGCCTCAAGCAAAGTGAGAACGGGAGGAAAGGCCTCTAGGGTAAATACTATTCCTGTTTTTAGTTTTTGTGTTTTCAATGGAGAAGGGGTAGGAACGGGAGTCTGTTTGCAACAGTTGTCCCCGGGTGACACTTCCGTGTTTTGCTAAGCCTCGCTAAGCTCTTTCTAAGCGCACAGCATCGCAATCTTTTCTTGCTTTTCCGGGGTCGTTTTGTTCGTCTCCCCGGGTGCCTTATTTAAGCATATATCGCCCCCCATGCTTCATATTTTCAGGCAGGAAGCGCGGAATCGATGATCCGGCGCAACCTAGTTGACGCATCTTTTTTCTCGCAAATGAAGTTTACTTCGTCGAATCTTAATTTCAGGGAGGTATACGACTTTCCCGGAAATAAATCAGTCTCGTTGCGCCACCCGGGGGTGCCGTGTAAAAGCGCGGATATTATTATGCGTTCGTCTTCACAAGGATTACGTGTCCTTTCATTGTAATGAAGAATTACCGCTGAAAAAAAGTGTCCACCGTAACGCATTTCACTTGATAGGAAGTATCCCTTCGTTCACACGCCTGCGGGCGCGGTGCGCCGGAGTTCATGTTCTCCGTCAGAGAAAGTATCTATATGTCCCGTCACCGAGTTTGCTCTGGTGAGAAAAAAACTGGCACAGTTGTTCATGTCGCTTTTAAAGAATCACTTGATCTTAAAGGGGCCATGCAGACAAAACACGAGTTTGGTTCATTCTAAACATTGCCTCGTTAGAATCATACTGACACCCCTTTTAACGTAAACTTCTCTCAAACAAGCTACATAGTTAAGAAAAACGGGAACGGCAATACGAACCACTAGCTTATTCACCGCAACAAACGTATGATGTCATATGCCCAGCTATGGCCAACATTATGAAAGTAAGTTTTTTCCTGTGTCCGTATTTGTGACCATAGAAAGCGGAACTTACCTTCAAAAGCATGTTACACCAACTAGTCCGCCATCAAGCTTTACCGAACTTCACTCTACCACACTTTGATGTCTATTGTGTCACTTCGTTGCTTGCGGAAGCAAGCTTATCTACCCCTGCGCGCCCGTGCTGCCACCCGCTCACTGCCGACCGGCCGACCATGCGAATAAAGCCACCGCCGAAGCCTATCCTAAAGAATGCCATCACTGCGTGCCCGGGAGTGGCTGCTGCCGATTTGAGCTCGCCCTCAGCCGGTGATGCCATGTTAAGCGGGATTCACACGACGGAGAAACCCTCTCACGGAGGCGGACGGATATGTGACGTCAACAGCACGTGACTGGATTATCCGGCCTGGCGGCGCATCCACACGTGCGGAGCTACGCGGAGTGACTAGCAGACGACAGCGCCGAGGAACAGGTTCCATTCCCCGCCGGGGGCCACCGCCGTCGAGCGACAACATACGGAGGCATTTTGTTTCGCGGAGCCACCGCGGGCTATCCCCACCGAGGGGCGGAGCCTAAAACCGGTCACGTGAGCGGGTCCCGCGGGCCAAAAAGAGAAGGTTTCTCCGTCGTGTGAATCCCGCTTTACTTGATACACTCCTGAGAAGATCGGCTCTGTTTCAGTATATATGATTCATAAAATTAAATCTGAAACATTTCACGATGTATAACGTATAACTAGGTTCTTGATTGCATGTGCTGCTATATTTCACTTTAGCCTGTTTTGTTTGAGCAAGAGATGAAACAAGCGCCGAATAGTAATAACAATGATATTTTTATTTGCAGAATAAGATGGTTTTTCTAGAGGAGGAGAAGGCGAAGCAGAAAGGTAATCCCGCACGTAGGTGCATAAGTCTACGGTACAAATGTGTACGAGATGTCGATTGATGCATGCTCCTTCTATCCCTGAAACA
Source organism: Haemaphysalis longicornis (assembly GCA_013339765.2). Taxonomy (NCBI): domain Eukaryota; kingdom Metazoa; phylum Arthropoda; class Arachnida; order Ixodida; family Ixodidae; genus Haemaphysalis; species Haemaphysalis longicornis. The sequence goes on from CM023452.1 coordinate 189,555,715, forward strand.
CGCAATTCCAAATTTTCGAAGATAACATATAATGCACCGATATGCACTTCTCTTGATGCTTTGCATGACACATTTCCGAAGCTAAATGGATCAGCGAAGTTACATTTTTTTACGTCTGCTTGTACTTCCACTCCTATATGGCTCACGCATATACCTGCACATAGGAGGAGAAGGAAGAGTAAAGTTTATTCATGTGGGCATTACGTGATGCTGTCTGGGCACCCGCCTGGTGGGGGCTTAAGAAAAATTATTGTGTCCTTCCCTGCGCGCCTTCGCCAGTGTTCGGAATCGGCCGCTTCCGTACGGGCTCGGTTACAGGACTACCCTTCCTGGAGGTGGTTTTGCAGGAAATGCATGCTGAAAGGCACGCTGACCCAGGTATCACCAGCTCTTGCAATCCTTGCATATTCAACAAATTTCCTCGTGGTTCGGTTTTTGCTCTTAAAAATAACTGTTTTTTTTTTTCAAACTCGGGAGTACGACCAGCACAGAGCATGCAATCACGCACGTGCGGACGGACATTGCAGTCATGCTCTTTTAACCGTTCATTCAAGCATCGGCCTGTCTGGTCTATGTATTCCTTACCACAGGCCATAGGGATCCAGTACACAACACAGTTTCCACATCAAGCGAACTTTTTCTTACGCGTTGTAGTTAGTGCACTTGGCTTTTTCTCTGCGAACAGGGTTGCTTCTTTTGGCTTAGCTGGGATAACTTGTTTGGTGCCAAAAATACGACGTTGACGTCTACACGGTGACCAATCTTCTTAAGATTGTGGGAGAGCTTATGGAAGTACGGGATTACGGCCATCTTTCTCCTGGGTTAAGTTGTGCCTGCAAGCGCGTCGTGGCGGTTCTTGCCGCGTCTTTTCATTTTACTAATCAGGCCTTCAGTCACGGCCGGTGGTACCCAGCGTTGCTGAGCCGGTCAATTTGCGAATGGGAATTTTCCTGGGTCATGTGTTCACATGATTTCGTGATAGCATTTGTGAGGCATGAGTGCGCTATACTCATTTTATAAGTTTTGAATGATCGGAATTAAATGGTAAGAATGGCTTTTTTGAACGAGGCTCATACAGCCAGCACACATGATCATTGCGGAAATGGATGCGCAAGTCTAAAACGCGAATTCTATTATTCACCTGTTTTTCGTGGATTAGGATTAAGGGCTTTAAACAATAATTAAAAGTCGCTAAAAGAGGATCAATGCATGCATGGATTTGTTCAGCACATTCAGAAACAATAAAAATCATCAACAAATCTAAAAATCTTAAGAATTCTTGAGCCTTCTAAAAGATCTACCAGAATCTTGTCTCGAGCTCCGAGAAATAAACCTCTAATAATAGGGGCAATGCACGAGTCAATGCGTACTCCTTGTTTTTGCAGGAAGGTATGTTCGTCAAACGCAACATACGTCGACTTAAGGTATACTTGAAGCGGTCCGAGAAACTCTGATACGGTATTGCCCCGTTCATTGTGAAACGCAATAGCGCCGCGTCTGCCAATAGCCTCCTCAACTGCAAACAAAATCCCACTGTGTGTCACTGAATAAAAGTCTTTAAAAGCCTTCTCTGTCGACATGAAAGATTTGTTTTAATCATTGCCACACAGTTGGAGTTTGGCTGCAATTAAGAAGTCTATTGACAAACGAGGCGCTATTGCGTTTCAAAATGAAGTGGGCATTACGGCCCGCGCGGACAACGGGCCGCCGAAACAAAGTCCTTTCGAAGAGGGGTACCCCGAGAAAACACGTCGGCTCCAATCCGAAGCGACTTCCGAACTCCCCTGACGCATCCACAAAAGCTACCTTCGAGCGTACGAAGTAGGCGCTACTCTTCTGAGTTGCGGAGAATTTAACAGTGCATCTAACGCGTTAACATGGCACAAAGGTTTTGTTACCCACTCCAGCAAAACCTTCACACAATGTTTTTACACACGAAAGTTGTCCCTGTGCATTCACTGCGACGGAGGCTGCCCTGAATGATGAAATTCGTAGGTTTCCAGTTGAATACTCGTTACTGCCGCCAACTTTAGTAGCCAAAAAGACGGTGGACTACTGTTTACTCTTATACTAAGGATTTTCGCGTAAATTGAGCGATTGTACAGCGGGGGTTTAAATGGCCACTAGGCTGTAGTAAAGGGGAAAATTAGGCATCCGACATTTCGGGGGATAGGAGGAAAACTATAAACTTAAAGCCAGTTCCCGCCTGTGAAACCTGCTAAAACAGGGGAATGCATCTTGCGGAATGAACAGCGGCTGCCACCATACAATGAAAAAAGAAGCCTACGTTTTGAGCAGGAGCTAGACGTAATTTATGCCATACTTGTGAATTCTAGTGGCGTCTCGCCCCAGGTGGCCGCACACTGGAGGCCACCCCCTACAGAGCCGGGAGTCAATCACAAGGCCTCTCGCAGCGGTGTGTAAATCCTCGAAACTGACACACGGAAGTCAGGTAGTTTATCGGTGCGTATATATGGGGCGCTGGTACACCGCGTGCTTTGGCGGACGAGCCGGGATCGCGATCTGGACGGCCGTCGCATCATCTCGGGAGCACATCTGAGCATCGCTAAGGGTACGATGGGGGCGGGCCGCCAGTGGGCGTGTACGGCAGAAGGGGTACATCCTTTTACGATCGAGTACGGCAACTTTTCATTTCACTACGGCAGTTGCATTTGACGACTTCAGATCGCTGGCGGCCGCTTCCGGCTGGGGCGGGCGTCGCAATCAACGCCCTTCGGCTCGGTATGTACGTACTCGAAACTTACCCGCGGAGGTCTGGTAGTTTGTCGCGGCATATATTGGGAGGTGAATGTGCGGCGCTTGCTCAAAGCTTCCATTGCATGGCTGTGGAGGCGGCGGCCTCAGAAAAAAATCACAGCCCTTGTGTTAAAAAAAAGATGGTTAAAACATAAAGCTTTCCCCATTCAACCTGAGTCAAACTCAAAGCCCAAAACCCAAACTTATCCGAATCCTACCTCATCCCAATGGTGTGATCGGTTAGACGTCGGCTTTACATCGCGAAGGACTCACGTTCGATTCCGACCATACGAAACTTTTTTTCCCTTGAGGCCCTTGATGTGCATTTTAAAGTAAAATGCGAAGTTGGCGTTTCTGTACTGCATTTTTGCGGGAAATCCAACGTCGTCAGTGAAGCATAGGGAGCTTCGCTTTAACAAACAAATATGAGTGTGACCTATTTGGCCTTGGCAGTTTGGCCGTAATCGGCTTGGTGTCGCTATCCAAGTGCGATTGGGAATACCACATTTCGAGAAATATCCATATTTGAAGCATCGAGCCCATTACAGTCGGTTTGCTCTTCAAATATCGTTCAGCGACGTGTCATAGTTCGCGTGATGACGAACGCCATGTTTGTCAGAAAATAAACACAACAGATTTAAGTTATCTTAAATGAAATGCATAATATTATATTTTGCCTTTTTGTTAAACGTGAGTTTCAGTGAAGCCAATTAAAAGAACGTAAGCCATTCGACTCAACGTGAAAAATGGACTGTAGCGCCGTTATCCGCTCACTGCCACCACCAAATGCAATTCAAATTTCCCGCCTTCGAGTTTTCGCACGCCCTTTGCTTCAAACTGCGCCAGCGGGATTTCTATTCTTTTTGTGCTTGCTTTTCCTCCCGAAGGTGGCGGCGTTGTCCTGACACGTTTTTTCGCCTACTGTCGTAAAAACCAACCCAACGAGCGTCACGAACTAAATGAATGCGGGTGCTTCATCTTAATTGCATACATTTTGCCTAAAATGTACCTACAGTTCTCTTCGCACTAAACAACAGGGAGATGTATGACAAGCGCGAGAGGGTCACGAGCTTCCAATGGTTATGTAAACCGCTTGGCTTTCGAAGCCTCTGTGGGACACCTTACGACGGTACGCCGGGCTCTAGATGGGTCCGTTATGTCGCTGCGCCGCCTGATTCCGGCATTGGCTTGACATTGGGCGTCGCAGCGCGCTACGACGACAAGGCGATCCCCTAAAGTGCTTTGCACTTAATAACGTGGGTGATTGAGATATAGGCACAAATGAAAGATCTTTTGTTTGTCAGTAGATCCCTCTGCGCAGCTTCGGTGGATAAACTTCCAACTGTAAATTGTTAGGGTAAAATGGGGGTTTATAAAGGATGAAAAACTTTATCCAGCTAATGTTGGTCGCATGCAGGTTGGATCGATTATTCGTGGAAAAAGACTACCAATACGCAGAGGATAACTCCACTGTTTGTTCAAAGCAAAAGCAGCATTTGTTGATCAAACAATGCAAATATTCGCCTTCCCGGGACCACTAAGCCAAACCGCATGGCGTATTTGACGTGCGTGGAAGCCAATTTTTGAGACGTCACTCTAAACTATCCCCAGACGGGGCTTTCGAAGAACTAAGTTACAAGCAAAGTGCAAAAGGAGGACATCGAATGAACGAACCAACGAACGAACGAATGAACCAACGAACGAACGAACCAACGAAACAACGAACGAACGAACGAACGAACGAACGAACGAACGAACGAACGAACGAACGAACGAACGAACGAACGAACCAACGAACGAACGAAGAACCAAGAAACGAACGAACAAGAGATTAAAACTGTTGTGGTCCTTATTGCGTGTGACGAGAGACACGCACACGTAACATAAAGAAATAGCTCTGCCAATCCAAGAAGAACGAGATAGCGATAAATCGCGGTGACTAATGCCAAAAGAGCAGAAACCAAGCGTCAGTACGAATTATAAGCAGGGCCAGGTATTTCACAACCTTTATTCACTATTGAGCAGCTATACCCTTCTACCTTCGCACACTCCCAAAACAGGGGTAACACATTGTGGTAGCAGTCAACATAATAGTAGTCAACCTCATAACTTCGAAGCGGCGTTTCCCCACGAACATCCCCCCTCGACGTTCCGTAAGCAGACAGCCCGCAATCAACGTCCCAAACAGCGCTTAGAGAGTCGTGTTTCTCGTCAGCGTGCAAGAACTTTTCCACGTCTGCGCACACGGACGTGTTCGGAGGATGAGACAGGGAAAGTTCATGGGGCAGGAGCGAGCCGAGCGGAACGCAGAAACGGGTCGGCGTCAGTAGAGAAGCGGGGTCCGTCGGGCGAGTCGACAATCTCAGCTGCGGCAGTAGAGGGGAAAAACACCGCGACGGTGGTCGGCCGAGCGTTCAGAAGTCGCCGGTAGCCCGCCGTTTCCCCAACTTACAGCTGCTTGGCGCTAATCTCCCCAAGTCGCATTTCATGCGCCGATGAGTGAAGAGCCACATTTGCGCGCTCTCGCGAGGATGTCGAGTGCGCTTCTGCGCCGCGGCAGACAAGTGCGTGGCGCGTGGACCCCCGTTAACGCCTCTCACGCTGCGAAGATCCTGAGCCACCATATCAATACAGAATTACAACGAAACGGCAGTTTCCTGGTCGCTCTTCATCCGATAAAAAACGTAATAAAGCCTGATAGACTGATTACATGGCCTAAAAAACGGAAGGATGACAATGCGCTGCATTTTAGGCTCTTTATCTGTCGGGTGTGGTTGGCTGCGCTTTCCTAGCTCTCTGCATCGGTGCGACAATTTCAGCCGTGCCACAAGCCGTCATATTCCGACAGTGCACCACTCTTGTGCACCCCTGCCTTACAAACCCTTTTGCGTGGCGGTGGGTCTCCTTTACACCCTTATTCTGTTAAATAAATTGTTTGTTTCCACCTTTCGCTCCCTCCCAGCTTTCTGCTCCGAGGTCGGCGTGTCACGATCGTCTTCTCCCTGCTTGAACTCAAAACACGACGCTGCTGGCTATCTTTAGCGAACGAATACGTTATCACTGCGTTCACCGTTTGTTCGTTCAAAAAGCGCGCCACTATGTTGCACGGGTGCTGTTTAAAGCAACGTTTTACGCCAGCTCTGGTGCTTTGTCCATTAAGAGGAGCGCTTTTAAAAGTCCGTTCATGCGGTTAAGCGGCGTTCTCGCGGAGTTAGCGGGAGGCAGACGGGAGTATAGAAGATGGCGAGGCAAAGAATGAATTGCGGTGATAGAAAAAGAGAGCGCGATGAGGAATGCGAGAGGCGAAGAGAATGGAAAAAGCGTCCGTTCTAGCCTTCAGCGGCGTCGTAGTAGGTTTCTTCTGCAAAGCATGCGGTGAGAGCTTTCAACGCTGCTAAAATTAGAAGCAGCGCTGCCTGAGACAATTAAGAGATGTGGGCAGTGTGGGTTGTAGCTATACATACATGCACGTCACCCTCAAATTAGTTGCCTCAGTACGTGGCAAGAGCCGGACACTCAAACAGCTGTACCCACACTTGGCATTACGGTGTATTGTACTCTTCAATGATTTTTCACAAGCCTGTTGTTTTCTCCAAGGACATCGATAAGTGAGCAATCGGTCTTGCTCAGAATACATATTTTTCGTAGGTGATAAACTTCGGCTTCGTATGCTAGGAACGTGCATATAGTGGTATATTCGCCATGTACACATGCCGCTATGCAGCGGTGCTATATATCGCTATGTTGTTGATATACCACTCCGGTTCCACTGGTGCGTTATATCAGTTACAATACAAGCGCATATGTCTTTGAAAAAAAAAATGTCGCAACACACCCTTGAAAGCACAGGCAGGATTGAGAAAAATGATGAACTGGTTACGCTTTAGTTATTGTCAGCATTGAGTTTCCTGATATGTTAACCTGTGCGCTAAAAGAAGTACTTAAAGGGTCGTTATAGACGCTCTGTCAATTTTTCACGGGTGTACTAATCAATGCGCTTGGAATGTAAACACCCCCGCCCCCCTTCACATTTCAAAGTGCTCGCGTTGCTCTCCTAGGCTTTGAAAAAGAGCGACCGTTGACATTCACTAGAAGAACCACTGTTCTTGAGCCTTTCAACCCCTTCACGGGCCGCACTCATTTGGTTGCAACACCAAGTGCGTAAGAAACCAAGAAAAGTAGACACATTTGACATATTACACTTAAACAACTAGAGATATCTTCATAAGTTCGCCTTACAAGAACAGAAAGACGGATAACCAAGGGAAAAGAGTACAGAATAAAGTGTCTTGGGGAAAAAAATATGACTGAGAGGCACGCAATGGAAGCCCCCTAAAACATTCATCGCATTAGGAACATTAAGGGCGTTAGGGCTGAAATTGGCGAGTCACTTAACTCAAACAGAAAGAAAAAGAATCCATCGAAAGGCGGACATGGCCAACCAACGCCGTGAGCTTCATTTCATACTTTTTTGAGGAGGCCTGTTTTTTATTAGTTCTCAGCAGCAATGAACACAAGAAGGTTTTAATTTTGTGGTTTCTGTTTTTTATTCGAGTGCTTAGGTGGCTCAAGATATGGAGGTGCGCAAGAAAGACACGGCCCCACCATACATCATTCAGGCCTGAACACCCACCATGAAATTTAAATTACACTTCAAAACCCGTTCTGAGGCGTCTGCTTCTGCGGGAAATCGTTTCGACAGACGCTAAATGGTCCCGCGACGACGGATGTCACATTCGCCCTGAATCCGGGAGCAGTAAAATTTAGATTTTTATATTTACTTTTTAAGAATTTTCTTCATGGATGACTTAACTTCGCACGGTATCCTCCGTGGCAAAAAAGTAACAACCTTCTTCGTCACAGTTGAAATATTCCGGGAGAGACAGGAGGAAATTTTCAGTGAACGACAGCCATATAGATTGATGTGAGAAGAACATACAATCTCCTTCACGGGGCAGCCTTGTTCGATTTTCGTGGGAACATTTTAGAACACCTCAATTACTTTAGTTTCAGAGCAACGCGGCCAAGAAGGCCAGGTATCCCAATTGTAGTTTTTAAACCAAAGAATATGAGTGAAAGCCAGAAGATGGTTGTGGCGAATGTTTATTGGAGCAACAGGGGAAGCGGAAAGGGTGTGGGAAGGCTCCTTAGTCCAGAAGACCTCGTGACCGCGCTGACTGAGAGCCCGAGGAGACAGGGCTGCTGCGGGCTTGGGTCCGGGCTGGTCAGCTCAGTCTCCACTGCTCACGGAGGGGGAGGGGAGGGTGTTAGGTTAGTATGGGCAGAATACTAGATGCTAAGTGGTGAGAGGGGTATTGCAGTGCTGGCAGTGGGAATGGTAGATGGTGGGGGCGATGTGATGTAGGGTGGCGTGATTGAAGAATGCGCCAGTTTGTAGTCGGTGGTATGTGTAAGATTCGTTGTTGGGGAGCGTGTGATGAGGAGGACGACATGTTCTTCGTGTGTGGGTATAGTGAGATAGAAGGGCATTGGAAGTGGCGTCGAGGGGTGTAAGTAAGTCGGGTGGGGATAACTGAGGTGTCCGGCTCGCCGGTTCCTTGGATGGGAATGCCAGGGAGTGAAGCGCTCGGGCGGCAGCATGCGCTGCTTCGTTCCCTGGGAGTCTAGCGTGACCAGGTGCCCAAATGAGGGTGATTGTAAGATCTCCAGGCAGCCGTTGTAGGAGAGGGACGGCCTGAGGTGGGCCAAGGCCTGCTTGGTAGAGAAGGCAGGCCTGTTGGGAGTCGGAGATGATTGTTAGAGAGTGAAGGCTTGAGTGGGTTGTTGCGACGTGGGCGATTGCTGGCAGTGTCGTCCTTGCATGAGCGGCATGTAGCCGCAGTTGCAATCTGCCCTGTGTTGTTGAGAGCGACAAGGGTGGTGCGGGTTTATGTGAGTTCATGGGCATCGTCTGTGTAAGGAACCTTAGGGTCGGCTTCGTATTTCTTATTGATGTAACGGACTCGTGCATCCCGCCGGCCTCATTTGTAGGTGGGGTACATATGTTGTGGGGTGGGAGTCACGCGCTGTCTTTTCCTGATGGTCGGCGGGAGGCCTTGGGGCTGCTCCGCATGATTCGGTGATGGCCAACCCAGCGCCTGGAGCACTGTCCGCCCTGCTGAGGTGAGCGCTAGCCTTCGCAGTTGAGGGGCACGTTGTGCCTAAATACGCCCAGAAAGTGTGCTATGTAGTCTCAGCTGTAGCAATTTATCATTTGATGTATAGGTGGACAGGCTGAGTGCCGTTTTGTAGGCCTTGCGAATTAAGGCATCAAGCTTGGTGGTTTCATGCTGCTGAAGGTTAAGGTACGGCGTGGCGTATGTCATTCTGCAGGCATCCATCACACAGGAAGACAGTATATTTAAAATGACACTTTCAGCAGGGGATACTAACCTTAATGAAGCACAGAACGATTCACTAATGTGCGCGTTTTACACGAAGAAGCACCCCGGGGCAGTCTGGGTGTATGTGACGACAAGATAGCTCAACTCTCTGCCTCATTCGTGAGGCGATTTCAGTTACGGCCGGTTACATAGTGTGCAGCCCAGAATAAGCACATTCTGTGCAAGCAACAAAACCTGGCTATTCCCCTAGATTTTAACGTTCGTTTCCCAGCGCACCGCATAGAGTGCACCACATGACTTACACTGTTTCAACTCCACCCACACCCGCACACACACAGGGTTCTATAACGCTACTAAATAAATCTGGCAAGTATGTACAGAAAATAATCACCGTAGAAAATGACAGGAGAGATGAAAGTCACCTGTACTAGTGACACAAAGTGGGGATACGAAGCAGGAACCAGCACATTATGTAGAGCTTCACAGCTGTAAAATAAAACTGGCGACCCTTATCCCGCAATGACATCTGATACGGCCCTAACCTTACTGTTTATAAGGCAAACTGATAAAAGCTCCCTTTTTGCAGCTCTTGGTTGCCTGCGTCGCACAAAGAGAACACAAAGGGTTCCCGGGAAATATGAACTGTAGAGCGTGCTTCACCGCAAGGACGCGTTATCACCGGAGGTACGTTTATGCCAAGGGAACCAATGCGCGGCCATGGAAGCAAGTGATAACGTAACGCCCATATCTCTGTTTCCCTGGGCCCTAACTGGGAGTGCCATGTGCGTAACGTGATTCTAGGGTATCACAGAGACAGCGTGTGTCTGTCAGCTTGCCTGTTGGGCTTCAAGGGCTGTTTCGCTTACATCTTAGCCGCGACGGGTCGCCATTCTGTGGCGCTCTGGGATGATCTCGCTTCACGTGTCGCTCGCCTTCATACTGTCCGAGTGCGACGCTGCCATTGTACACGTGTGTCGAGTGTGTTGGTTCAAGCGTCTTACAGTTAACAGCGACGAGGTGCCATTCATGGACAAGCTTGGTGTTCGTTCAGCTGTTACGTGTGCTGCTTTCATGAACTCAACTGCTGCATTTTTCCAAAGATAAAGACGGAGGCAGACTGAAATAGTGTAAGAACATACTGATTGTCGGGTAGACATATAGTAACAGAAAAACGATATTTTCGGATGGGCAGCCATTATTTTACTGATATTTTTCTTTCTGGGGTATTTAGAGAAGAAAAAATTGCGTGCACGTTTTTTGTTCAGGCGCTCACTTCTACGATTACTTCTAATAATATCACGGCTTGTAACTTCATAAAATTATAGGAAACAAAGGATAGCAGCTGGTTCCCGCCACGCTGTCCGGGCGCTTCTACAGTACAGTCTTCAATTTTAGAAGTGCGTACCGATGCGGAGTGCGAACAGCGGGGTCAAAACAATACCTAAATGCGGAGGGATAGAGGTGGGATGCCCCACTCAGAAAATTTCAGGGCCTGTGATCCAGTAGATAAGCGCGACAAGCCGGCATCAGCCTGCGGCAGCGCAAGGGATTTTGCTTCGTGACAAAGGAAGTTTTATCAGTGACAGACCAAGACAGACAGGCATGGGGAAAAACAAGAAGGCGAGGAGCGCCGCCTCGGGAACGCTAAACAAACTTTCCACTATTTTGCGTAGTTTCCGAGAAGCGGCGCTGGCTGGCGGACACAAAAGCACGCTGGAAGGCTACGGAGCGGGGAAGGGTAGGAGAGAGCAACAGGAGAGTGGCTGTTTGGCCATTTTTCGCTCACGCGTTAGGCAATGTTTATACAGGCGGCGTTGGTCTAGGTCACTGAGAGGACGCTGCAAGGTTGCGGCCCCGAAAACAGTGGCGGCCAGCTGGGCTGGTGCGAACATTAAAATGCAGGCCTAATTCGAAAACTGGCAATGATCGTAGGGGTTAGCAGAACAAAAAAATGATTTATCCTCCAATTATGGATTTCACCCTAGCTCAAGTGACGCCATCATCCTTGTCTTTAAGGCCGTGCAGCATCTTGAAGCTGTCTCGGATGTGTAGCATAGCTGCTAGCGGAGACTTAAACGAGCAGAAAAGGCTCGTAACCACCGCGAATTTGGCGTTAACCAAACCGCACACGAAACACGCTGTTGTTTGGTGCTAAGATACCGCTGACAAGGCAGCCCTAGGTGGGAGAACCTAAAAGGCTTAGATTCTTGTTTGTTTGTTTGTTCATTCATTCATTCATTCATTCATTCATTCATTCATTCATTCATTCATTCATTCATTCATTCATTCATTTTTCCTCCCTCCTTCCTTCCTTCCTTCCTTCCTTCCTTCCTTCCTTCCTTCCTTTCCTTTCCTTCCTTCATTCATTGATCAACCTAGCTGTGAATATTGCAGGAAGAAGGCCTCCCTTGACCTCTATTGGAAGTTTCAGGGTGGCCAAATGCAGTTATGCTGAGGGCGTGCGTTTTCTTACTAGATAGCCTCCCTGGTAATGTCGCGCATACCTGGTTCAGCTTCACTGATCGACGCTGTTACTTTTACTGGAGCAAGCGGGCCTCCAGACTTGGGGCTTTTAAAACGCAAATGCACATATAATTGCGTCAAAATATGATACGGAGACACGGTGAACGGGTAGTCCGCCACCCATGGAATTTGCGGGAAACTGAATAGGTATTTACACGTGCAGCGAAAGTGCATCTCTAGAGACTCGGGTTCGTCAAGGTAACACCAATTCAACCGGTTCTCCGCCGTTCTCTCAAAGTGCTTCTGCAACCAGTATAAGAGTCAAGCGATCAGGGTTCTCTTAACGGCAAAACAATACAACTTGGCGGCCAGATCATGTTTGACTAAGCAACGCTTGTGTTCACAAATTTACAAATGGTTTTGGTCCTACGGTTACGCAGCTATTTCAGCCACCAGTGTTACTATATAATAGTGGTAGCAAATGTGGATAAAAAATCCGGAACTGGTTTTCTCCCTCGTTTTTAATATTTTTGCAGTATTGTTAGCCGAAGAGATAGAAGATAATCTGAAGGCGAGGTGAGCTGGAATTTTGAGAGTCGCGGGGGGCTTCAGCTGTGTAGGAAAATTGACCGGATTTATCGGAACAACTCGCAAAGGCTCAAAACAAATAATAACAAAGCATCTGAGCGAGGGGTGCAAATCCGTAAAAACATAATGCGGTATTGGGGTTTCTTTTCATGCCAAAAAGCTTTGTGGATGAAATGCGTGGAAAGCGAAGGTCTTTTTCCGAGCCATATCCGGGTATGCGAGAAGGACAAACGTCATGAGGGAACTGAAAAATAAGGGCCATGGTCTCCAACGATTCAGATGCATGATAAAAAACACCGCAATAGACACAGAGACAAAAAAAGAGGGGATGACGCACAGCGCTGAACTCGCAACTGAATGTTTATTAGAAGGAAAACACGAATTTATACACCAAACCGTACTATAGCGTAGAAAGATAATAGAAAGAAAGATAGCGGTTGATATGTAATCAACCGCAGTTAAGATCCTAACAGGTGTGGCAGGTGACGATAATTCGTGTCCAAGAAGGGGATACACTCTGCTAGCGGATAAGAAATTGAAATACCTTGTCCAGTAATGACACAGAAGGAGCACTAACGCACTTTCCATCGTTCCTTCTAATATCAAAAGCCTCTATTATCTCTCTGACATGCTCGCTTTTATGTTTTACCAACTACGTTTATATCCTTAAAAACAAGGAAAAAACCTTTAGGCTTTTTGCAGTGCTGTGCAATGTGGAAACAGTCATCAACCTTCAAAGAAGGTCTATGCTTCATCAGTCGACTGTAAGGCATGTGGCGCGGTAGATACGAGGCTAGTAGATACAGCTACACGTGGAAGCTGTGGAGTAAAACATGTGTCAATATTGTTTGCCTTGTGTGTTGGTGTGGTGTATGTGATTTTTTTATTCGGCGGTCAAATGTATATTGGGCAAAATGGCCGATGCCTTAGCTTTCGAATCATGGAGCATAGACGTTCTTTAAAGAGTGATGACTATTCACACATTCCACAGCACTGAAAAAGTGTAGAGGTTGTTTAGATATCTTCAAAGATAAAAAGTAGTAGCCAAGCATGAAACACAGCATGTCAGAGAGAGAATAGAGGCTTTCCATATTAAAAAGAACGAGGGCAAATGCGTTATTGCTCCTTCTGTGTCATTACTGGACAAGGAATTTGAATTTCTCATCCGCTATCATGATGCATTCACTTCTTGGATGCAGAACACCGTCACGTGACACACTGTTTAAAGAGGCCAAACATGGTTGATTACGTGAAATCCCCTTGTTTTCTGTTCACGCGATAGTATGAATTGGTGCATAAATCCGCGTTGTGTTTTAATAGACATTGAGTTGCGAGTTCAGCGCTGTGCGTCGACCTCTTCTTTTGTCCCTGTGTTTCGTGCGCTGTTTTTCCTCACGAATATGAATCTGAACCAACTAGCCCAACTTGCCATCTTACATTAACGATTACGACTCCGGCTTTTCACTATCTCGTTCTTCTAATTCCAAAAGCTCCCTAGATTCCCCCTTTTGGCTCATGGTAGGCACCCCCGTTTTTAGTTTGTGTTCCCGGGTGAAATGGCGAGCTCGCGCCACGACACAAAGCTAAAACCAAATTACAATGGCAGAAAGAGTTACCAGTACAGTAGCAGAAGATAGAAGAATATGTAGAATAGCGGAGAGAGGTATAGCTTAACGAGAGGAAAGTAATAATATTTTAGAGTGAAGCTGAAGATATTTAGAGCAGGGACGTCAGGAGCTTAGCGTTCACAGACGAGAGTTACGTCGAACAATAGACAAGGCTGCAGACGAAAAACAAAAAAAAAAAAACCCCGTAAACTGAGTGGTCCCCGTCGTTGTATGTCTAAATCGGAATTCTCCGAGCTCGTATAAGTAGGCGCGTAATCCGCGGCTTCTGCTCGTACGTACAGCATGGCCTGTCAATTTCTATTGGCGAGGTTGCCTTTTCGAGGCCACGAAGTTCTGCTGCAGGTCTCCCCCGTCGTGAGACGTCTTTTCCCCGTCACATTACTTCGAGTATGCTCCCAACAGAAAAAACCTTGCTAGGCTCGAAAGTGCAGAATTAAGTTTAGCCCTGTGTTTTTTTTTTAATCTGCGGACAGCTTTATTTCTTCCTTTCAATTGGTTTATTTCGTCTTGTTTTTGGAACAGCCGTCATTGCTTCCTTCTTTCTATGGCAAATTGAAAACTTTTGCCTCGCTTTTTTTAATTACCGTTGAACGCAGTGCCATCTCACCTACATTTTCTTTGACAGTTCAAGTTGCGGCCTCCACGACTTTCCGTGACCATTTGAAGTGAAGAAAATAAGGATGCCTGCGGTAAATCAATGCTTGCGCTTGATTTGAGCACGTAAATTGTGTGTATATATATATTGGTTTCCCTCGTATCGTTTCCTTCACAATGCGATCGTACTCTGGGTCTCCCCAGCAAGTTCTTCCTATTTTGAAGCGATGCTTTATTCGCTCGACGAATTTTAAGAGGTTATTAGAAGTGTTCACCCTTCCTATATATAATACTTTTGCTGATACGGAGAGCCTTGCTGTGATGCACATGAACGTACGGGCCAGGTTATTCCTGTGAGAAATCCTGTGAGAAATTTTGTCTGCAGGAGCAACGAAAAGACACTACTAAGAGCTGGAGAACAATCACTGCTGCCATGAACGTGAATTCCCAGAAAAAATCACATACCTTTCATTAAACGAAAGATGGCTAAAACGTGAAGCTTTCCCCCATGCAACCTGAGTCAAACTCGAAGCCCAAAGCCCAAAATTATCCGAAATTTGCCCCATCGCATTGGCGCGATCGGATAGACGTCAGCTTCATATCGCGATGGACCCAGGTTCCATTCCGACCACGCGAAACGTTCTTTTTTCCTTGCGGCACTTGATCCGAAATGGGATTCGGAATAAACGTTTCAAGAAATATCCATATTTAAGGCATCGAGCACATTACAATCGGTTAGCTCTTCAAACGTCGTTCAGCGACGTGTCATAGTTCGAGTGATGGCGAACACAAAATTTGTCAAAAAATAAACACAACAGCTTGAAGTTTTTTTTAAATAAATGCATTATATTATATTTCGCCTTTTTGTTAAACGTGAGTTTCAGTGAAGTCCATCAAAAGTAACGTGGGTGATTGAGGTATAGGCACAAAGAAAAAAATTCGGTTAGTCTGAAGATCCCTGTGCGAAGCTGCGGTGGATAAACTACCAGCCGTAAATTTTTAAAGTAAGCTGGGTGTTTATGAAGGGTGAAGAACTTTAGACAGTAAATTCTAATGTTGGTCGCATGTAGGTTGGATCGGTCATTCGTAGAAAAAACCTACAAGTACGCCGAAGATAACTCCACTTTTTGCTCAAAGAAAAAGCAGCATTTGTTTATCAAATAATGCAAATATTTGCCTTCCAGGGACCACTCAACCAAAGCGCACAGCATATCTGGAGTGCACGGAAGCCCGTTTTTGAGACGTCACTCTAGACTATCCAGAGACGTGGCTTTGGAGAACTAAGCTACAAGCAAAGAAAAGTGCAAAGGAGGACATTAAAGGCTCTTCAACTTCGAGCATGCAGCAGCACAGTTCATTTATCGATGGCGGAAAAACAAAGAAAACAAACGGAAACGACAGGTTTCTAAAGAAAAGCGAGGTGAGAAAAATCATACCCCTTCCATCCCGTGGAGATGGAAGTCCAGCGAATCTGGCTCTGTGTTGGGATTTGTAATACTGGGGTTAGGTATAGTGTGAAACAGTCTTCATACCGGCTTCATGGTACATACTTAGTTTGATAACAGCGCTAGGACAGGACACAGAGGAAACGACACCAGGCTGGGCGCTGGTCTCGTGTCGCCCAGTCTCGTGTCGCCTCTTCTGTGTCCTGTCCTAGCTCTGTTATCAAACTAAGGTATTTTGTGTATATACTAAAGTGAAATAAATAGACAGTTGCCCGATAGCTACGCCGCAGACTAAGGACACACACAATTGGTAGGTAGGGACAATGACGTCAATTTATAGCGCGCCTAAGCCAATCACAGCGCAGGCTCTAGTGCTCAACACATGTGATCGCCGAAGAGCGCGCGGCTTTGCTCTCTGTCATGAAAAAGAGAGACCCACGCGTGGCGAGCACTATACAGGACTGGGGAAAGAGGTGGTGGCAGGTGAGATGAGTATAAAGGAGTGCTGTAACCATACTCCCTGTATGTTTACAACGCTGCAGCACAGTGTTGCCATGATTCACATTGCAACGCACAATGTGGGGAATCCAGCTTATTAAACCTAGCTTACAGCAGCATTTTCAGGTTGCTCCACCTCTAATTGTAAGTGCATTGCTGAGGAAACAATTCTTGGAGGGCACCATGCGCCGTTTTATACCAAAATATCGAAGCCCTGAGCCCTTTTTGCTATTTACACAAAAGTGTTTTATTCCGAGGTACGCCAAGATTTCACTGATATCATATCCGTTACGGAAATGACGCCACTACAAGCAAGCAACCCGACTGTAAAGGGTGCACCTCCGCACACAGGGTCTTCTTGCGGGGAAGCAACCAAGAGTACTAAAGAGTACGTTATACTTAGGGTTCTTGGTTTTCGGGTTTTATATTTTAACACGAAAGGGTTTTATGCTGGGATACACCGAGTTTTCACTAATGTCATATCCCTCACGGAAATGAGGCCGGTACATTTTTGCCAAACCGACCCACCAGCAGGACGTCACTCGCCAAGCCCACCCACAAGACAGCCGCAGACCCGCAAATGATGCTCAGCTGAAGATTGCGCTGCAGATTTCAATTTCGTGTTTTACCGATACCTATGACAGTGCAATCAACCGCAGTTTTTTTGGGACATTTTTTGATAATTTATAAACACACAATGCCAAGTAAATTGTTCCCGCCGGCACAGGACCCTGGGAGCCTGGCCATTTATAGCTTCACTGTCCTAGAGAGAAAAGAAGCAGACGACAGCTAGTAACCCCGACGTCTTTGCCCCTCCCCTACAACGAGCGGATGGGAACGGCGGGGAACGAAGGCGGCAACACAGTACGAGCGAAGAACTGATTGGACGTTAGCGAAAACCACTAACAAAAGTGGCCTAAATGCGCCTTACAAGTTCCGTGTGAAGCGAATACGGCGCCGCAGTTGGGTCGCATGGGGTTGGTACAAATGAAAGCGTAAAAAATATAAGACGGCAGAATAAAAAGAAGTGATGGCGTAAGATGGGGAAAACACGAGGGCTTTCTCAAGGACGGCTCAAGGTCGACGGCGGCGTTGCTGCAGCCGTTTCTCCTGCTTGACTGGAGCTTCGATCGATACGGGTCCCCCGGGCATCCCCGTTCCAGGCACTGCTCTTTAGTTTGACTTTATTTCCTTGTTTCTAGACCATTTATACCCTCCTCGTCTATACTTTCCTGTTCTCCCGCAGGGGAGGGGTAGATAATGGATTCTTCTCACTTCTTTTAGGGCGCAGACCTTTGGCGGCTGTCTCTAAACTGAACCGCGTCGCAGTCGTCGTGACCGACCGAACGATGGCAAGACCGACGAGTGAAAGAAAAAGCGAACGATGGAAGAAGCAGAGGAGAGAGAGAGAGAGACAAACATTTATTGTAGTAATGAGCAGGAAGATGTTGTTAGGGCCTCCAACCAGTGAGAGGCATCCTTAATCCAAGATGCCTTGGAGCTGGATGGCCGTCCATGCCCGTTACACCAGTCGGCGCTGGTCCGAGAGCTCGGAGCTGGTAAGCTGCTATACCCACTGCTCATAGGTAGGCTTGGGATTTGGGGTTAGAGTAGGGGTCCCTTGGCACTCCATACCACGTGGTATTGGGTGCCAGCAACAGGGCAGAAGTTAGAGCTGGCAGGGTATTGGGTGGGGTACATTGCGTTTAGTAGGGTGTTATGGGGATAATAATTGGTTTTAGGCGCCGGAAAGTGGTTTTTTTCGTCGCGTGTAATTGTAAATGAGGTGGCGGGAAGTGGCGGCGGTTGTTTTTGTAGTGGGATACGATTTCTGTGTATGTGTGCAGTGGGGCTGGCTTTGAGGCAGGTCGGTCGTTGGTTTCTGCCTCTGATGTAACTGCCCTGTATGCAGGTGCACGGCCAGCTGCGTGTGCCGCCTCGTTCTCTTGGAGGGACTGCTGGCCGGGTGACCAGATGATATTAATTTCGGGTAGTCTTTTCACTTGACGAACAAGGTATACAGTGCGGGTTGAGAGATGCGGCCAATTTGAAAGTTTCTGCAGGCGGTCTGTGAATCGGTTATGACAGTAGAAAATTCCTCGCCTGTTGTTGCAGCAAGGGCGATGGCACACTCCTCAGCAGTCTCGATGGAAGTGGTGAGAACGGTCGCTGCTGCCAGTTCTGTGCCTTGCGTGCTAACGACACAGGCTGCATGCGCTTTCTAAAGAGGGTAGGGCGATGCATCCGTGTATCGAGTGCATGGAAATTGGTGATCTTCTTTATGAATTAATCGAGCTCGTACCGTGCGCCGTTGTTTGTTGAAAACCGGGTGCATATTTCGGGCAAGGGGTCTACGCGGATGTTTGGCCCAATGTCTGCTGGGATTCGAATATTCTCATATTGTCGTGGTGGGACGTTGTAGTGTACACGGAGAAGTGTTGCTATTCCCGTGGGCGTGATCTGTAGTCGGCGTATCTGAGATGCGTGGTGGGCCTCTTGTATTTCTTCCCAGGTGTTGTGGACACCTTGCTGCAAACGTTTTTTGGTTGCCGTGCTGATTGGGACCCCCATAGCGGTCTTGTAGGCCTGGCGTATGGTGGCGTCGAGTTTCCGTATTCCTTTTGGTCTGAGGGCCAGGTATGGCGTGCCATACGCTATCCTGCTGGTGAGAATGGCTTGGACCATGCGTAGGGTGTCGTGTTCGCGAAGTCCGAAGCGACGATTGGAGACGCGGCGGATGCTGTGCATGAGCTGGTTGAGTGTGCGCTGTAAGTGTGGTATGGCTTGCAAGCCAGATCCGTCTCTAGGTAATATGAGGCCCAATATCCGAAGGGGGGGGGATATTAGGGACAGGGTGATTATTTATATATAATTCTGGTTTTGGTATTCTGTGTGCAGTCTTGCGGGTAGTTCTGTTGCTGAGCGCAAGTAAACCAGACTTTTCAGGGGCGCACTCTAGTCCTCTGGATTGGAGATATCGTTGGGCGGTGTCAATTGCCATTTGAAGTGCCTCTTCCTGGTCTCCGATTGATCCCATGGGTGTCCATAGCGTGAGGTCTTCCGCGTGGAAAGCGTGTCGGAGATGCGGAATATCTTGGAGAAAGGGTGGGAGGTCCTTCATGGCAAGGTTAAAGAGTAGGGGTGAAATAACCGAGCCTTGAGGTGTTCCTTTGGGAATTGCTTTGGAAAGGGTCCGATCGCAGATGGCCAATACGCAGAATGGCGGTTCGGTTGGTAAGAAATGCCGCGACGTAGTTATAAAGTCTGGGGCCGCAGTTGTTAGTAGCTAGCCCTTGAAGGATGGCTTGGTGTGTGACATTGTCGAATGCCCCTTTTATACCAAGTGCGACAATGTAACATTTGTGGTTGTTTGAGGGTTTCATTAGTATGTCTTCCTTAAGCTGTAGCAGGATGTCTTGGGTGGAGAGATGGGGCCGAAATCCATACATGGTGGTTGGAAAGTAGTTATTGTCCTGTATGTAATGGGCCAGACGATTGTGAACCTTATGCCCGAGACGTTTGCCCACGCACGATGTGAGAGAAACGGGACGGAGGTTTTTGAGTGTGAGGGGTTTTCTGGGCTTGGGGATTAGCGTGATATCTGTATGTTTCCACTGTGGCGGAAGAGTTCCTTTCATCCAGTGTTCATTCATATATATGAGCAGATTTTCCAGGGCGATGGGGTCCAGATTGCGCAGAAGTTTGTTGGGGATCCTATCCTGTCCAGGAGTGCTGTTCCTTGTTAGGCCGTGTATCGCGGCTTCAATTTCCTGAATTGTGAAAGGCGTATCCAGTTCTGGGTTCGGTTGACCAGTGTACTGCAGTGACGGCTGTGCCTGTGTCGTCGGCTGAGCTTCGAATGATTTCTGCAGCTCTTTATGCAGGTCTTCATCTGTTCCGGGTGGTTATGGATTAATCTTTGAAGCTAGTGCGCAGTCGTGGCTTTTGATTCTTTGGAGCCCATAAGTGGACGGAGAAGGTGCCAGGTTCTCCGGTGCCGAGGTTTTCCTGGAGCGTATTGCAGAATTGGTTCCAATTTTGCTGGATTAGTTGTCGAGCATATTTTTCTGCTTCTTGTGTAAGCAAGGCTATACGAGTGCGTAGTTTCTGGTTGGTCTTGTGCCTTTTCCACCTCTTAAGAAGGCTGTTTCTGGCGTCCCATAAGTGTTTCAGGTGATTGTATATGGCCGGATTGCCTTCGGTAAGAGAAAGCTCTTTTGTGTGCTTGGCGAATGTCGTGATAATCTCAGCGGCCCAATCCACAATATTTTGAATTGACTCAGTAGGGGAGTCTTCTCTGAAGGCCTTTCAATCAGTAAGTCTGGCTGTCCCAATTTTTTGCCTGGCGTTTTTGTGATGAGTCATTCGGAGTTCTATAATGTAATGGTCGCTTCCTAGTGTTTCGTCTAGACAGGTCCATTCGTCATTCTTGACGTTATAAGTTAGGGTTACGTCGGGTAAAGTATCTCGGGAGACGCTGTTTCCAATACGCGTGGGTGTGTCTGGGTTGTTGCATAGATGAAGACGATGCTGTTAAATTGCGTCATTAGGTGGAAACCTTTTCGACCGTTGCGATGGTAGCCCCACATCATGTGATGGGCATTAAAATCCCCTAGTATTAATAATTTATGTCCCTTAGTGCTGAGTTTCACTTCTCGGAAGAGTTTGTCAATTTCTGACAGGAGAGCAGTGGGTGGGCTGTAGATGGTTAGGACGAATAAATTTGAGTTCGTCTTTTTTCGGGGGATGACCTCCACGAAGGTGTAATCGATGCTGGTGCGGAGGGTGTGTTGTTGGGCCGTTTGATCGGTGCGGACGAAGATGGCGGTGCGGGCAAGGGTGTCTGTAGTGTATGCCGCATAATCTCTGAGGGTGACGTTGGTGGTGTCTGCTTCTTGTAGACCGATGATAACGGGTCGATGTTGTTGAGTGAAATGAAGGAGTATTGATTTCTGAAATGATGAGTGATGAAATGAAGGAGTGATGATTACGCTGGACGGACCTTTTCTAAGGAAAAGGTCCATCCAGTGTATCCCTGCCCAAACAAGTCCTACACCGCTGACGTCGTGAAAAACTTTGCGCTGAAAACCTGGGAATACACTTTGTTTTCGTGCACTTTCTACTGCCAGCAAAAATGGACCCCAAAATCAAAGCAGCAGATGCAATAATGGAAGGCGAGAAGGCCGAGAGATAACGACGTCATGTAGGCCATACGAGTGAGCACAAGAGGGTGGACAATATTGTCTTATCAGCACTGGCTGGAACCGCGTTTCTATTAATCACGTCGTACTGGTAAAGGCCTTCACCTTTCTTCGTCAGTTTCCTACAATGGAGCAGGAACATTTTTTATTCTTTTCTTTAACCCTAGAGTAGCAAAGTCTCTAATAGTAGGTGGACGCTTGGTGCCTTTTAGGTGCACTCATCTAAGACGACAACAACTCTTCCATTAGTTTATTTCCCGGCCGGTGGTTGAAGAGGGAAGGAAGGGACGTTCAGACAACCTCATCCTTGACCACGTCCTGGGCAAACAATAAAGCTAAAGGATCCAAAAGAAGATCGTGTACCGGACATAGAAATCGTGTGGACGCCGGGGCACGAGTTTTTAGAGGGCAATATGGCGGCTGATGCCGCTGCCCGAGATCACCCCAACCGGGAAACCACCGCTACCCTCACCACTGTCGCAGAACCTCAAGCACTGCCCCGCCGATGTTACCACCTGGAACATGCCAGATTGTAACATTGGAACATTCCAGATTGCGCAGACGGAAGTATTCACATCCTCATCCACAACTCACCAAAGAAGAAGCAACGCAGTTAAGAAGACTCCAGACTAACTCCTCCCCCCAGGCGTCACAGTTGCACATGATTCATCCCAGTCTGTACAGTTACGACTGCAAATTCTGCGGTGCCCCCAATACACTCCACCACATGGTGTGGGAATGAAAGGGTGGGAAGGAAATCCCGGAGCACCTGGTGCCATCGACGTTGCAGTGGGAGGCCCTGCGGTCCAGCAAGGTCCTGGATGACCCACGCGGCCTGGTGATCTGGGCAAGAAATCCAGCTGAGGGCCATGATTTCCTGGCCTAGGGACGCCACCCACCCTGGATGATCTATGCTACTACAATGACGATCATCCAGCTCTCAATTTTCCTTTTATAAGAATCAATAAACTTTTATCCCTCCTCTTCCTACTCTTCTGTCCCGCCCGTCATTGTCGTTGTATTGCCTTGTAGTTAGACACGTCTGCTAGAACTGTTGAAATGTTGGATATAAACAAACGTAAAGTACAGGCGACAGCATGAACAGGAAAGCTAGCGCCGCGTTTTAGGTGGGCACGTCGCAGAATCTCGCTTCAGAACAGCTGGCTCTCCTCGCGCCTCTCGAGACCCCTTGTGTAATTATGAAAACAGCGGGAGATTAAGGAGCTTTTTGGCACGCATGGCTAAGCTAAGCAAAGGTAGTAGGCACTGCTCAAAAATCGAACGGGCGTTGCTTTTAAAAAGGAAGCGTAAGCGGACGGCAAGAAGCGGCAGCGGCTAAAAGGTGCAAGGCGTTAAAGATGTGTCACCCCTCGAACGCATAGTTCTGGACTAGAGTGGCGTCGCTCAGAGAACGTCAGCAAGCTAAGGCTTGCCGTGGCAATTGCTTCGCGGGGATAAGGTTGTCGGCGCACATACCGTGCATTTTGATCACATCTATCTCACACGCATCACTTGCAAGAACGCCTGGCAGAAGCTAGAGATGGAGTTGAGACGTTCTAAAAGTAGGCAGGAGGCCAAAAGGTGCAGCGGTCGCTTAATTATGCACGCCCATCCTTCCGCACCCCTTCCGCCTTAATGTCGTCATCAGAGGGTGTTCATTAAGGGCGTCCTCTCTCTCTCTTCACTCCTCTTCTCTCTCTCCCGTCCTCTCTCTCTCTTCTCTCTCTTCTTCTCTCTCTCTCTCTCTCTCTCTGTCTGTCTGTCTGTCGGTCTGTATTTCTCTCGCTCCCCTCATTAACCCACCGGGGAATGTTCAAGAAGTTTTTAGCGATTCGCCTAGGGTAGAGACGCGGCTTCAGGGCAACGCAATTTATCGACCTCATTGCATTTATAGGTACGCAACTGCAGCGTCGTGTTAGGTAAAGTTGCATTGGTTATACGTAGACATTTGTCAGGGGGCACTAAACTTGTGTTCCGCTTAACAAGTGATTTTACAATTTTATTGTCATCAAATTCTGTCTTCCGTTAACTATGGGAGTTCTACAATATTTCTTTCCGTGCCGCTATTTTTCACCATCTCTATGCTTTCCTGGTGGCCTATGGGCTGTTGGTTCGTCTTTCGTTTTTCTCTTCAAACCAGCGTATAAGCAGTTTTTATTTATGCACATTTTTACAACGCCGTCAGCGGGAATAGTTTGAAGACGTCTCTCGAAGAAGACATTTAATTCGCAAAAAGAAGGCACTGATGTTCAATAAAGATCTGTCACCGAGAACAGCGAAACTAATTTCTAGGCGGGTACAGTTATTGTCATTGAGTGATGTGTAAGGGCAACGAGCCATCCGAGACGACCCTAAGCTCGCCGAGAATGTGCGCGCAGCCAACTTAGGAATAAAAAGCGTGAAGCAGCTGCTTACCTGCTGCAATATTAAGCGGTCGAGGTGTACGCCTCGACTCCAATCTTATAGAAAGCATCGCTTGGAAATGCCCTGTAAACGTTACAGATTTTTTTTATTTGTGCACTTGTCCTGTTTAATATCATCCTAAAAGCCGGAGTTGCTGTTGGTTCCTCTTTGTTTTTTTGCCCGGGGCCACCATGCAACAGAACAAGCGAAACAGCTGGGTGAAAATGATTGTCTCGGCATTTTAGGGCATACGCAAGAGGAGGAAGATGTGGCAGAAGCACTTCAGCAAACAATGGAATATAAGAAAGCAAAGCCAACTGGCTCATACCTTCTGCACATACTCTCTTTGTCTTTAGCGTACGTTGTGAATGTCAAACATCAGTTAAGCAGCTTTTTTGCCCTTCCTGTGCTAACAGGTTTGATATCTTAATTTATTTTCGTGTAAGCGTCTGGGGGTACTTTATAGCACTGGTGGTAGCGGTGGTGGGGTAGGTGGTCGCAGCAGGAGCAGAAAAATTCCTGAACTGAAATCTGCTTACGTACTTTGAAGGCAAAAACGAAGCAATTATCAAACACATCCATACTTCTACATCGAGTTTCCGGCTTGTTTGCTGCTACTTTCATTTGTGAATACTATAGTGTGTGTCACATTTATTTAGTTAACCGACTTTCAAAATATCTCACAGGTTGTTTCGTGGAGCCTACGTATGTTCCCACAGTTTTAGGCTGCAACTTTGATAATAATAACATCGCAAATTTGTCAGCATTGCTGGAAGATGCCAGGTATTTCCAATAAGGAAACACCTGGCGATGCACTAGTCGCTAATGGCATCGATCCGTTATTTCCAAATTCAGTGCACAGTGTAAATGGAGTTGGGAGTTGCCCGAAAAGATTGATCACTCAGGAAAGCCGGCCGAGTGTCGTTGAACGCCTGAAGGCGACTACACTACTGCAGGACACCGGAACTCGGCCAGTTGAGAAGGCGCGAAAGCCGACCAGGAGGCCGCTACTTCTGGTGCTTGGGTTGCTGCTTATTAACGCTTCGGGCTACCTCACGTTCAGACACTCGCCGGCCTTCCTACCATTTTAAATTTCCCCTACAAATCTCTCCTTTCAGCTCTCGTCCGAGTGGAAAATACCGGCGGCGAGGCTAAAAGTGAGCACGCGGCAGCGGTCCGAGTGGAGGAGTGTTGAGAACTCGGGAAATAAAATTTGGTCCCAAAGCCCCCCCCCCCCCCCTTCGCGCTGGGTTTACGATACAGTTTGGGCCCAGAAGCCGTGTTTTGGCGGCATGTGTCCAAATAAGCGTGGCTGTGTAGTTATGTTTGGTTGGTTCCACGTCCTTTTATTTGCCGTGTTGTGGCACGGCTTTGAAAGCGTGGCTTCAGGGTATAGTGAAAAGCCTTCCCTGGCCCAGCGGCGTCGAATGTCGACCGGTGGAAGGGTTTGCTTACGCCGGTGGTCCCCTCTGTTTGCCTGGTCGATGCGATTGAAAACGAGCATTCTCATTAGCGATATTAAACGCGTAAAGGTTTCCCGCATCAAAGCACCTGGTTAAGAGGCTAGGTAAATAGAGCCTGTTGCCACTCGTGTTTCCCAGAGAAACGATTCTGTGAAAATATTGCCGGGTTGCTCCAGCCCTGAAAAGAACTCAATCTTGCAGTGCAATTCTGATTTTGCCCAGAGGAGGCTCCAGCCATTTGGCAAGAGAGCCTAGGAGCAGTAGCCTTATGTTATCTTTCAAAGAATCGTTCCGCTCGCTGCCAGCCGAGGATGACCCCGGGCTCCATCTCGCTAGCGGTGTGGGCGATGTGGGCGTTGCGCGAGTCAAATGTGTCGACGTGGACATCGCTTTAGCCCCTCTTTACACCACTCTGTCAATAACGAAAACGCAATTTAAAAGAAACACCATGACGAAATGGAGTTTGGTTTATAAAAAGACTTGTTTATCTCAATAACAAGCATAACAATTTTAAAACAAATTTTAAACAAATAATGAAGATATTAAATACAACACGCGAAGCAGTGCTCCCCAGCCACTGTCTAGGAATTTCTCTATCACGCAGCAGAATTTTGTTAGTGCGACTGGCGCCCGCCGACCTAATTTCACTACCAAAAAGTATGACTGCCCAATTGTAGTTTGTCCAGTACTTACATTTGTTCGTAGGACTTAAACGCTAGCGCAGAAGAAACACCCTGATAACTATGTTTCAGGCTGCTCCACATTATGGCACTTCTCTCATATCACGTCCCTATAGCGCGAAATTTGAAATTTATTCAAAATTTCTTCAGTTTTTCTGTTAAGAAATGCCTTGTGTAGCTGGATGGAGGGGACCGATTTACGAAAGAACAGTTATCTCGAATTGATTGATTGTAGGGTTAAACGCACCGACACAATGCAGGCGATGAGGCGCGCCGTAGTGGAGGGCTCCAGACTAATTTCGGCCACTTGGGTATCTTTAACGTGCGCAATAATCTCGAACACACAGGCGTTTTTGCTTTTCACCTCCATCAGAAAAGCGGCCACCGTGGCCGGGAATGGAACCCGCGTCCTCGTGCTCAGCAGCGCAACGCCTTAGCCACTGAGCCACCATGGCGGGTAGTTATTTCAAATTAAACAAGATTGTAGATTGTCTTCGTTGCCCCTTTAACGTTGGCCTTCAAAAACTGGAAAACCGGTGGCTTCTGGGGTTCACCGAACATGTGTACATCTCGTCAGTAATGTGTGGCGTGACTGACCACCTGTCGGAGATGATGATTTAGACGTTGGACGTTTCTCGTTACGGCTCGTTCTTCTCGACGCATACACCAGTGACACCACTGCTCCGTTTTACGTTGACTCCTAGTTCTGCGTGGGATACGCCATTCTTTTTTTTTTATTTTAAGGAATTGGGCTATGGCAACGCGCTCAGCACAACTCGCGCATGGGGTCTGTTGTTTTTATCAAAAAAGACTAAAACATTCACAAAAATATATTTTGAGGGTCGCTCAACGTCAGCAGATATGTCACTGGCAAAATACCACAATCAGACAGCTAATTGCATGTTAGAATTACTGGCAAAAATATTGAACCCAACTAAAATCAGCACAGCAGGCGAAAGCAGTCGGTGACCTGCCGCGGCTTCATATACTTTCTTTATTAGAGACGATAGTCTTTCTTGCGCTACCTAACGCGAAAATTGTGGCCTCTCTGGCTCTCCGTCCGTCTGTCTGTCTGTCTGTCTGTCTGTCTGTCTGTCTGTCTGTCTTCTGTCGTCTGTTGTCTGTTTCTGTCTGTCTTCTGTCGTCGCCTGTCTGTCTGTCTGTCTGTAGGAGGTTCCGCTTTGCGCAATATGTTTAAGTGGAGGCGTTCGCGCATTTGTCTTTTGTTATTTTGAATATCAATATCTGGAGCAACTCTCCTCCCATTTCAGCGTCTGTTAGCACGTAAACTTCCAGCGCCCATTCAAAATAGTTTACTACTTGATTGCATGTTTGAAAACATTACACCTGCATATAATTCTACATCAATTGAATGTTACGTTCGCCAGTGGTCATCATCTTCATCATCAACCTGTCTACGGCCACTGCAGGGCAAAGGCCTCTCCCATTAATCTGCAATTATCCCGGTACAGTAGCCAAGACATACAGGATATTGCCGAACCACAAAGTAGTTCAGAGGAGATAGACATCCCACCAGTAATAACAGAAGTAAGGAAGACTTTGAAAGAAATGAAAGGGGCAAAGTGTCACGTTTTGTGGCACGGCTTCACCAGCTCAGAAGAATGGACACGGGAGAATGGTTGCCACGTTTACCACAGCACACATTTATTATGCACAACTGCAACTCCTAAGCAAAATAAACAACAAAGCAAACAGAACTCAACCGAAGAAATTCCTAAATACTAATCCCTCACAAAAAAACCAAACCAAAAGTCACTACAATGAAATCCCCTAATAAAGCAACCCGTCCTAGTTTCAGTCTATACAACGTCCATGTTAACAATCCTAACACCAATGGTCATATAAGAACCAAGTCCCTAGCGGACGTGCCTACAGCTGTCTCTGGCGCTGATCTGTCGTACCCGTAGCGTGGCCGTGACACGCTGGTAGTCGTAGTTGTCCGCTGCAGCAGTGCCGGTGGTGGTGGTACCGAGGTAGTTGTACGTGGTAGTCACACGGTGGAGCGCTTTTCAGCTACCCCTCGTGGTAGCCCTCGTAGCTGGAAGCAACCCTGGCCTCGGGGCCGTCGCCGTGGAAGCAGGTAGCACCGGGGAGCTCCGGGAACGTCGCCGTGTGGGGACCGCCAAGGCGTTAGTTGACGGTGCGTGCTCGCTGTACGCAGGCGCCCGACCGTCGCCGCTGGGGCCACCAAAGCACAAGTTGGTGGTACGACGCGGAAGTAGGAGCCGATGCCACGTCGGTCCACTCCGGCCCAGGCTGACGTGGCTCTGGTCGATGGCGTGGCCTCGTACCCCCGGCTTGTTCCTCGGACTCGTGCCACCTGACCTTCCTGCTGTGGCGTTCTTCTGATCTCCCTCTCCCGGCCTGTGCCCCGGGATTAAATAGCATTTGCCCGGCCATCGCGGCACTCTTGCATTCGTTGTGCCCGTGTCCGCCGCACGGGTCACCACCACATTGGTTAATTCTCCACGTGCCTCCATCGCGTCACCTCGTCATTCGTCCGTCCTCTTCGCGGGAAATTTGCATTCTCTTTCTTCGTCTTCATCTTCGTCGGCCTCGGGCTGCGCTGTGACACGTCATCTTTATTCCCACGGGGGGATTGCCCCCTTAATCATGACACAAAGCACCTGGTGAAGATCAGATAGCAGACCTCTTGAAGAATGGCGTGTAAATTGTACTAGTAAAACTGGCAAACCTGTACACGCAATGCCTAATGACCGCAAGTGTACCAGAATCTTGGACGAACGCGAAAATCATCCTAATTGATAAGAAAGGTGACATGAAGGACTTGAAAAATTACAGGCCGTTCAGCTTCCTGTCAGTCGTCTACAAGGTACTTACCATAGTAATCGCTAACAGAACTTCTGCCACCTTAGATTTCAGTCAACCTAGAGAACAAGCAGGGTTTCGTAAGGGCTATACAACAATGAACCATTATCACACGATCAATCAGGTGATAGAGAAGTGAACAGAGTACACTGAACCCCTATATAGAGCCCTCATAGATTATGAGAAAGCATTTCACTCGGTGGAATACTCAGCGGTCATTCAGGCATTACGGAACCGGTGTGTAGACGTGCATTATGTAAAAATACTAGACGATATTTACAATGAATTCACAGCTACCATCATACTACCATCAGTTGCACATTGTAAGTGAGTTGCACATTGTATTAACTTGCTCATGTTTTGTTGGTCTTTTCGACTACAGAGGGTAGATTGCTGAAGTAAAAGACCATTTCCGGCTCAAATAATTTTTTTCAAACGTGTATTTACAGGGTTAATTGGCGAGGAGTAATATGAATCGTCAATGACTCACTTTCAAATGTCGAAACGCTGTGAGTTTCCCTGCTACCAGCCTTAGCTTTTGTGAAAATACTAGCTTCCCGAGGCCCTGGGATATAAGGTCGAACACCCGTCTATGTTGTTTTCACATTTATCATTAAGAAATTACTGTACACCGTACTCAGTGAATGCGAATAACTGCTAACAGAGCCAAAAATGTTTGTTTGGAAATACGGGGCTGCGGGACTTTGAGCGTTCAAGTGGGCTTGAAAGATGGGGCCACGGTTTTAAAGGTTTACTCCTGTGACTAGCGTTCGTGTGCATGTTTGTGGTTGTGTGACTACTTGGAGTGGCTTCCAATCTTGTCCAGCTGATTATGCAGGAAATAAATAAATGAAACAAAACATTCTTTCTTCTGCTTCAATTTTTTCAAGTAGCACACGTTATTTCTGCTGAATAATGCTCACGGTGTACCGATGTCAAACGGTTTGCAATTGGCGGTGGCAGCCCTAAGTTTCGGAGGTTTTCTGCTGGTTCTGGAATTGTGTGTGCAAATCCTGGCCATAGCCGAAAAATCGTACATTTTTGCGAAGTTTTGGAGCTCTTTAGCGATGGTGGGGTGTCACGTCGCCGCCAAATGAAAATTGGTGAATTGGACGGGATGACCATCACTGGTGAACCCACGTGTTGGGCTTGGGAACAAGTAAGAGCAAGGTGAGGCCAACATCAAATTTACAGCCATGAATACCACTCAGCTATTCTTTAATCTACAGCCAGTCATGCTCCCACAACATTGATCTAAGTGACAAAGAAAGGAGGCTTTTGCATCCAATTGGAATGTTGATGAAAAGTTAGCGGCTACACGCAGCCAACGCGAATTCTGTTGCCTGGATTGGAAGCCAACTGAAATTTTGCTGACAGGCCCAGTTGCGGTGTTCCGCATACGGTGCTTTCTTCGGCAAGTGAGCCAAGAAGTGTGCGAGTGAACACATTAAAAATGGAAAGGGGTGGCTTAACCACCAATCTGAGAACGGCTCGATATATTGGCGTTTGGTAAGTTAGCTAATGCAATGTTCTTTACGATGTCAGTGACCACAATACTGGCAAAAATGTTCAGTGACCAATTGTTTTTAAACATTACGACCAGCGCTAACTGTGCAGGTGTTTAGACAGCGTTACGTTTTTCATCTCGTCCAAGTGCTGACACGCCTTTATGCTGTAAATAGGCAACTTAGCCAGTGCAGTACGACTGCTATCCTAAGGTATGAAACCTGCGCCACGTAGTATAGCGAGACACGCCCAAAAGCCCGCATGATGTTCATCAAAGATATTGGAATAAGAAGGCGTGGATATTGAGCGCAAGATACATGGGTTCTGCAGCGCGAGCTTCCCCTATACGCTTTCCGAGTTGCGGGTCACCGAAACTCCTTCGGGCCTGTCTAACTCAGCGTGATCCAAATGGGATTTCACTTCGCGCCGTAGTGTGCGCGTGCTGCCCTAACGGTATAGCGAGCCTGCCTATGTAAGCACGCTGCACGGGCCCGTTGTGCTGCCCAGTTTTCGGCTAAAAAGAGTTTAAATATCAGTGCCTGCCCACAAAACTGCAGCGCTGACAACATTGACGGCCTCTCTGGGCGGTTCAGAGTTCCATGGTACCGTCCACGCTATAATATATTAATTCGGTCCGAGTTCTTCGGTGAAAGCGTTGGGCTTTTGTCTTAGAATCAAATTAACACGTAGAGGAGACGTCATATATGCCTGCAATAATTGGTGATGCGGTTTCAGCGCAACTCACCAAAGCGCATGCAAAGAACGAACTGTAGCAAATGCGTATGCGTCACGCCGAACCGAAAACTCGCAACTAGTTTACTGGAAACTACTTTGGCTCAGTAACACAAAGCAGTGCCCCCACACCCCTCGCGTAGCTTTGTCTCCATTGCCACAGAAAGTTGGCCCCTTAGTATAGTTAATTTTGTTTCGAGCATTTGAGGGAACGAGCAAAATTTCATAACTACGCTCTGTGAGCTGGTTAAGAAATATTACTATTTCGGCTGTGAAGCTTATCTTTGGAGTGTACACTGAAAGGACGTGGCCTGCAATCTTTTCCGCGGCATATCTGCTCGCTTTTGTTTTTTGGGATAGATCTCAGCATCACTTATGCTGTTCAAACGGCCGTGATGTTCACCGCGACGATATGTTGTCCCGATCGTACGCTTGTTTAATGTGATTGGGCGCGTTAAGCCTGGCTTCATTCAACGGTGTACGGCAACCGTATAGACTTTGCGTACTTTAGCTGCCTCGTGAAAAAATGAAAAGAAAAGGCTAAAAGCTTTCAACTTTCTAATATGTGCTCCTGTAGACGCATGATACTTATATTTATTGATGAGTGACTGTATGATGGGTTACACAAAGCAAATACAATTTTAAATGTTGCCCAGCAACATCATTTAATTTTACATGGTTATGTCATGGGTTAGGACAAGTGTTGCTGTTAGGTCACGTAGTTGTGCCCTTATAAAAACAAAAAAGAGATGTATTTCGTTATCGTCAGATGCTTGGGAATTTTGTATATGCTTTTTACGCCCACCGTCCCTCCGCACCTTATGCGGTGCAACAAGTTTTCCCTCCTCAAGACAAAATCCTGCCACGCCCAGGGACACCACGTCATTTTATGTAGGCTCCACCAGCCATACTTTTCAATATTGCATGTTCTGGTTCCCCATTTTGTGTTTCCTTTTTCTCGTCCACGACTCTGTAAACATCGCGTTTTGTTCCTTGACAAGTGGCTCCTTGGAGTGTGCGGTATACCCGAGGCACCCGCCATTACGACTAAAGTATTTCGTGGCATATCCAATAGAAAACAGCGGCACGTTTCAGGTCCTGGCGGTGTATCGGTCTTTATTCCGAACTAATAAATTGTTTTAGCATACTTTCTGCGATGACTGTACCCTAATAGTACCTTCAATCTTCATTGAACTTCACTCAACTTAGCTGGATTGATAAGCCCTGCTAGAATAACCGACGGCAAAGGCTGTCGATTCGGTACAGCAAAAAAGATTGATTGATTGATTGATTGATTGATTGATTGATTGATTGATTGATTGATTGATTGATTGATTGATTGATTGATTGATTTCGACGTTTAACGCGCCGACGGTACATGGGCGATGAGGCGCGCCATAGTGGAGGGCTCCGGATTACTTTTGACCACCTTGGGATCTTTAACGTGCGCCAAAATCTTGAACACACGGGCGTTTTCGCTTTTCGCCTCCATCAGAAAAGCGGCTGCCCCGGAGTACGGCAAAAGGAAGGGGTTCACACCAGAAAGGTGACAAGCCAGCCAAGGGAGAAAATGGTGCAAGAGAAAATGACACGTGTCGCTGGAGGGCGTTGACGACAGACTAAACAGTTCTCTGAATTGGTCCACATCTTTGTGTTACCATACGCGGTGGTTGGTCAGCAACGATACGTTTTTTTTTTACTCTTCCGGCATATCTTCCTATCGCAGTAAAAATGATGACCACGACAGCTGCGCAGGAAGTTTTAGTCAGGGAAATTTCACATGCAACTTCAACAGCGTAGGGTGTTAAGGAATCATTCCGCGCGGGAACACGAGGTGAAAATCTCATAACTCACCGTGACGCACGCACGATCATCGAGGCTACCTGCCCTTGGTGTTCTTGCACAGTTATTCACTAACGGAGTCCAGCACCGACACGCCACCCACAACTGCAGCCTGGCCGCAGGCGACACCAACAATATCACTTCAATTTGTTTTCCTAAAATATATTTTTCCCAAGCACCTCAAGAATTTCATTTCGCACTCCGCTCCCGCGAGATTGCTACGGTCGTGGCGCTCTCCAACGTGCTCTCGAAACGTCGAGGGGAAGCTGTGCTCCAAGAAGAAAAGAAGGCGGGGGAGGAAGATCTCGACATTCCTGACCAAAGTGTAAAGCATAGATTCAAGTTGAGCTTGCAGCCGCCATCACCCGCCTGCAACGCCATATTTCAAAAGACCTTCGAAATGCTATGGCCGATACTTTAACAATAGAAAAAACCTGCCTCTGCTGAAAACTTCTCCTCCAGAAACTCATCGCAATTTTTTTTTGTGGGGGGGGTAAAAACCAAAAACATGAAAAGTAACAGCATTCACGAGAAAAATCACGATACAAAAATGCCTCAGTGAACTGGCTGGCTTGTCTCCCCGTTGACATCATCAACGTCGAGCACAATGACAAACGTCGCAGCAAAGTAGCGGAATCCTAAAATTCCCCTATGTGTTGCTGCTTCTTTTTTTCTTTCCCGCTCGTCATAGAAAGGGCCTATTGCTGACTGCACCATATATTTCTCACGCTTAACTCAAGCAGCGCCAGAATCGGTAACGATGAGTTACATCTATTGTCCGCACACCAGCGACATTATGAAATCAATGGGAGCGTGCTTGAGAGACTTTCGAGAAGAAAGTTTTATGTAAGGGCACCGGAGCACAAATACTGGAAAAAAATTGTGGCACGGGGTTTGGACTTCTACCGATGTCTTGTATTATAAAATAGAAAAAAGTTTAGAAAGTGAGGTTGCGAAATAGCAGATGAATGTCTGTCCACAATAGCCAACAATAAAAGGAATAAACCTTCGACGCTGGATGAAAAATACTTTCGTTGTACGAGACGGGTTCGCAGAAAATTGGTAACGCTCAGTTCGATCGGCGGCTCAAACATGAAATATCGAGAGTTCGACATTGACAATATTTCGTCTTTCTTACCAGTTGTGTTGAATTTAAAGTTCTGTGAAGTGCGCCTCAGCAGACGACAGAAATGCTTTTGCTTTTTGCGTGCACACAGAAGAAAATGCGATTGAGAGGGATGTAAAGTTATTAGGAGAGGTAAATAAGAACAAATGAAAAAGCGGGTAGAGAAGATTTCCTTCTAGCTAAAACAAAATTCCATGAGCATGTGCCTTGAAGGCACTTTCTCTTAGTCGATGCCGCCATAGAACCGTAGAAATGCACAACCGCCTGAAATATTTGAAACTACCCAGAGAGGTGGCGGTGTCCCCGGGGACTGATTCTGTGGAGACCTGAGCTCAGGTGTTTCGCGTTTTGCTGAACGACGCTGCCTCGGTCGCTTTGACATGCTTGAAACGACAAAACGCGTTGCTGTAACCCTGCGCGGATTTATTTTCTTTCTGTTTCTTTCTCCTGCTGCAGTCTGCTTCAACTGTCCTCCAACGCTGTTCATTGGCACCTTTTATAAAGTTCGTTGATAGTGTGAACCCGATTTTAAAGTACGCGCTTTGATGTCCTGCGGAGAAAATCGAAGTATCTTGATTGGGGCCTTAAGCTGGATCTTCGTCCTATTTCCAGTTTTTCTTGCCAAGCGATTCTGGCGGCCTGTTTGCCATGCTTAGCAGCGTTCCTTCGTGAGCGTCTAGGCCTTCCGTGTTTGACTTACCCCCTATTTAATCTCTTCTTTCCCGTCTTTTCGCATGTTCGTGCTTGGCTAATGAGTGTTTCGTGTCGCGAGCGATGGCCTCCCACCTTGTAAAGAGCTTATTTTGATCCGCGTCTAAAAGCAACGACCCAACACGCGTCTCTTAGAGTTCGCGCGGGCTTCACTTTTAAAGCGTTTGCCGCATCAGAAATTTGTTGCTGCCTGCTCATCAGAATGCGGCGACGAAGTTGCATGCAGCCGAGATAGTGACGTTAACTGATTAGTGCGCTGAGAGCGTTCAATACGACTATTGAGCATCCGCCCCACTCCAAGCAAGAACGCTGCCGTCAGCCCGTTCTGTGCCTCACTGCGTTGATACAGGGATTAGACGGTGATTCAAGAAACATGGAATGTTTTGCGCCTTTATTCGTATATAAAGTGCGGTTTGGAGGAGTTTAAGCTTGTTGCGCTCCATCTTTATTCATATCTGTAAAAACGCTCTTTGTTCGTCTCAAATTAATTATTTCCTTGGTCAGAGGTATGTGCACGATTCGGAAAGGTGGCCTTTCTTTTTGCTTCTCTTTGATCTAATTTACAACGCGGCGTCCCTTTCATCAACCTATTGGAATTTCCGGAGTAAGTTTTTAGGTGCCTTTACCTGAAGATCCGCTTCTTTGTCTAAGTAAGATGACTGTATGATGACCGCACTATGTACAGGACCTTTCCCTCGGAGTATCAACGTATGAGCTTCCTGCTACATTTGCTCTGTAGTCTTTTTCGCCGTTGCTGCAAATGTCTGCCGCTCCGAAATATCGCAGCTCTGCATTCACGTGGTATTAGCACTCTCAAAAGCTTGCGTTGCCGACGCTCTACGCTAGTGTGCGGCCATTTTTTTTTTATGTTCGGGTGTGCGTATATAGGAAGGTCAGCATGCAGGCAAAGCAAGTGCAACACAGACTGGTAATAACTTTGTGTTTAGGCATACAGGAGATAGAGGAGCGGGAAAGGCGCATTGGATTTCCTCCATGTTGAGGACTTTTCGGCGTTCTCCGGGCGCGGCTCCCTTCAGCACAGTTAGGCTATTATAACGATTACAGGTGAAACTTTCGCTAAATGTTCAATATTGTGGAAATGCCATGCGTTATACGTTTTGCTATTTTTCGTAACTTTTGAATATTTTTTTAATTTCGAGTTTTTAAAAATTCGTCCGACCAATTATCTCAATTTACGTTACAATAAGGATTACATTTGGAAATTTCGGAAAATCTGCAATATTGTCGAAATGCAGGGCGTTACACGGTTTGCCATTTTCGGTAATTATCTTCTATTTTTATTACATTTTTTTTCCAAATTCCGTTCGACCAATTATCTCCATTCCGGCAATTATAACGATTACGCTATTATAACGATTACTGGTGGAACTCACGCGAAATCTCCATTATTGTGGAAATGCCATGAGTATACGTTTTGACGTTTTATGTATTTTTATGTTTGTTATTTTTTAGTTTTTCAAAATTTCGTTCAACCAATTATCTCCATTTACGTTATTCTAACGACTATATTTGGAACTTTCGCGAAATCTGCATTATTGTTGGAATGCAGGGCGTTACACGCTCCTGGCTGTGGGGGTAGTCGGCAAAGAAGGCTACGCATTAAAAAGCGAAGCTGCTATGTTCTCGAAAGCTGCAGAGATTCGTGGGCCATTTCAAGTATACACCTAGATGATGAATTAAAAGTGTTGGCTTTCTGATGTGCTACATAAAAAAACAGATGCTTCATTAAAAAACAACTCTAATAATTGGTGTGCAAACAATCAAATGCTTTTCTTAAAAAATTCCTTTCCCCCAAAGCAATTGCTACAGTAAAGCAATTACTACGATTTTACCGCGCGCGTGGCACAAAACGCGGAAACAGACAGGGAAAGACTGACAGAAATACAAACAAAACCAATCGCTCAACATGAGGCTACGTCGATTTATTTCATTGTAGCAACATTGCCATCCCGGTGAATAGAAAAACCACATAAAACACAATGGGGGTAATAACCCCCTCCCGCTTTCGTTGGGACGTGGGGCGTGTTAATAGCACATGCGAAATAAGGCATGGGCGGAGAAGGAGGCGGTCGCTACTTTCATCGATCGTGTTTCCGCCCTGGCAAGGGACACGACTCGTGCACCGACGTTGTCGTCCTTGCGACGTCCTTGAGGCGGCGTGAAGGAAAGACATGGAGGAGGCCGACATCGCTCCCCCTCCCACGTTTTACTGCGTCCTTCTTTGGTTTTTATTCAGTCTGTTATGCGTTCCCTTGGCAGAAGAAATGCAATCGTAGCCCTTATTTTATTTAATATTCGTATGATCTTTGGGTTTTTTTTTTGTTTAGCTTAGTTGCGGTGTTTCCTTTTCGCACGGCCCGTCGCTCCTTCGCCGCTATTTTCAGCTCCTTCGCTTTCCCGGTGGCTTCTCCCATCGACGTAGTCCGGGGAAACGGGCGTTCCTGTTGCATTCTTTGTTTTGCGCACTGCCATGCCATTCCCTATTCTTCCTTTTCTTTTTCTTTTCCTCTTTCGTAGTCGTTACACAAACCGTGTCGATCTGCGCCCAAGGCGATGGGGGGAGCAGCGGCAGCTCTTTTTCATTTTTGGTACTTCTGGCACAGTTCTTCAGATAGTGCGTCCGATTCTCGTCGAGGCTGCCGCTCGCGCCTAGGTTTACCGTCCTGCGTTACAGGTTAGCACTAGTAGCGTCACACAAAAGGCGTGAGTGTCGCTACTTGGGCTCGTCTAACGCGGTGAGTTACCGTAAAGGCATAATTGGCGGAGTTAACACGTGTAATCACTATAAGAGAGTAAAAAGAGATAATTGGTTGAAGGGAATTTTCGAACAAAAATATAAAGCAAACTAACGAAATAAAAAATACGCAAAATATGGAGCTGAAAATGAAAGCAAAATCAAGGGCTTAAAAAGCATGTCGGAAGCACGAAGAAAGGAACTAGAAACGTCGAATGGTGAAAGTGAACAAACGAAATAAAAAATATACAAATTAGGCAAATTAGGGACGACAGAAACATGAGCAATGGAACCTGAAAACGTAACAACCATGCAACACCCTACAGTTTCCAAACCTGCATGATTGGATTAGTAAAAACATCTAATGGTTATGATATTGAAAATGGAGATACCTGCTGTATTAGAACATTTAAAAACTAAGATATAAAAAAAACATCACTAAAAATTAACTAAAGAAATCAAAAATGCTTCTTAGACATGCCCCCCACAAAATTAAGCTAGAAATAAGAAACGCCCAAAGATAACGCCGGCTGCACAAATAACAAACCAGCGAGAGAACATCAACCATGTGCACAAAACTTTGCATCTGCACGAAAATACTTAGTTGGCATAGTTAAGG
Source organism: Haemaphysalis longicornis (assembly GCA_013339765.2). Taxonomy (NCBI): domain Eukaryota; kingdom Metazoa; phylum Arthropoda; class Arachnida; order Ixodida; family Ixodidae; genus Haemaphysalis; species Haemaphysalis longicornis. Next base: position 189,593,920 of record CM023452.1, read on the forward strand.
CAGTAGCAGCTATAATATTGTAAACGAACATCATAGACAAAAAAAAAAACAAAATGCAGTCCAAGAGTGCCGCCAGACGGTACACTCTTTAGCTCAGCTAGCTCAGCACCGGTGCCACAGCTGGTGGCGTCCTACGACATTCAATTATTTAAGACTAAGCTGGCCCCAATAAAGAAAAAAACTGTGGTTGATTCCTCCGTCATAGGAATCGCTAAAACACGAAAGTGAGTTGTGCAGCGAAATCTGCAGAAGAGCATGATTTGCGGGTCGGCAGTTGTCTTGTGGGTGTGCTTGGCGAGCGACGTCCTGCTGGCGGGTCGCATTGGCAAAGCTGCTCTGGCGTCATTTCCGTGACGAATATTGCGTCAGTGAAATGTCGGTGTATCCCCGCATAAAACACTCTCGTGTTAAAATTTAAAACCTGATAATGAAAAACCCAAAGTATAACGTGCCCTTTAGTACTAAAGGCTGCTTCCCCACAAGAAGACCCTGTGTGCAGGGGTGCACCCTTTACAGGCCGCTTGCTTCGTTTTACAGGCGTCACTTCCGTTATGGATGTGACGTAAAAGAAATCTTCGTGAATCACTGAACAAAACACTTTCGTGTTAAAAAGAAAAAAAAAGGTCAGAGCGTGCGTTGTAGTGCTTCCATCTTAGCTTCCTGATACCAAGGGCGGTGATAAAGAATCTGTGCTTCCTTAATTTGTGTTTTCACCTTGAGTTTTACCTCAATTTTGGTGTCCCATATTAGTTTTTCTTGTTTTAAGTACTTTGCTTCGTTCGTTAGGTTATGTTACTTACGTTATGTTTCGTTTTTTAGAGCGAACGAATGCCAGACGGGGATTTTTTCCAGATGCGGACTTCATGCACTATAAGCAATCCGCAATCCATTAAAACGCGGTGGACGTCGTTTTAGTTGGGTGATTATAGTGCCCTTGGAAGGTATGCAGTTAAAAAACAAATGCAAAAGTATAAAACAATTGAATAACCCGACGTCTTGGGCTACTCATAGCCAAATGTGGCAATAAAATCTCACAATGAAGGCACGCGCCGTACGAATGCTACGCATTAGTCGACAATTCCTTGAACTTCGACACACTCTTTCCCTGCATTTATTCAGTCTGTCTGCCTTACTTTCTTTCGGGTTATCGTGCCTGTATTTGATATCCTGTGTTCTTTATATATTTATCAACAGCCTTGCAGTCTTTCTTTGCGATTGCACTGTCGACCCGTTTCATGTAAAGGTACCGTTCAACAGTTTGTATAGAATACAGGTCCGTCGGGTTCTAATTACAGCACCCCCCATCGTTCTCCTTAGTGTCATGGATGCCTGTGTCTGTGGGACCATGTGCAAAAAAGGATGTTCAGCATCGCTCTCGTGACGTGCTTCAGTTATGGAGCCTGGGACGAAGTCTCATATCTGTGTTAGTGCACCCATAACGAACCTGTGACAGATCGTCGCCGTCTTCATCAAGTTGTGTCTTCTGCAGGAAGAAGATATCCCCGATGTTCCTCCAGCCGTCAATTTCTTGCGATGGCGCAGTCAGTTAGCTACCTCCGAATTTCCTCAATTTCACCTGTCTTTCAAGTTCACGGTCTTCCTCTGCTTCTACAGTCCTGTATATCGGCCGGTATTCACTCTCTTACTTTGATCATTCACCAGTTGTCATTACTCCGCATGATATGCACAGCCTGAGTCCACTCCTTTTCTCCTAGAGAAAGAAAAGAATGATTCATTGGAGAGGTTAGCTCCAACCTTAAAAGGAGCTGGCTACTGGAAAGTTCGGAGTTATTAAAAGATACAATAGGATGAACCGCGGGCATAGCGAAGTGCATTGAATTTGCTATGGTTGCAAGTTCACATGCACGCCCAGGGTACTACTTGCTATGTATAGTATATAAGTTTTCATACATCAGCAAGATTATGTCAGTAAAAACACACACACACACACACACACACACACA